>LZPO01108024.1:94699-106801 GCA_001675575.1 Neotoma lepida | reverse complement strand
CCTCAAAGCTTTCTGGTTAAAAGAGACGTTGTCTAAGCGAAGCAACAGTGGCTGGGAAGGAGAGTCAACTGTAGATTGATCAAGTACTTCCAACCACAGCAATGAGCACTAAGTATTAACCAGAAAAGACTTCCACCCAGAACACGCTGTTCCCAGAAGGTCATCCATTTGGAAAAGCAGAGAAAGACAGTCTCACTAAATAAGGAATCAAAGATTTTAATGCCCATAAATTGTGAAAAAAATTCTATTTTCAAGCATTACCCAACCAGTTGAAAGATAAGACAAAATAAAGACTTTGTGGTTGGAGAAGGCATGTTCTGAGGGGATTCTTGATGACTACTCAGGCCCAAATAGTGTATTCACAGAGTGTAACTCTGCAGTCTTTAAAGGAACAGCACAAATGTAAAATAAGAACAATTTAAGCATAATAGACTAGGTCAAACTTTGCAGAAAATGTCACACAGTGTGTACGGAAGGCAGGAGTGCTAACACAGAAATCATTGATTATTACTTCTTTGGGGAAAAGGCAAGAAATACAGCTTGACTCTCAACATTGATGGATTACAGTAAATAGTAAATTATTTGAAATAATAGTAAGAAATAAATAATTGTAAATTATTTGAAAGATGCAGGGGAGATTGGTAAGAGGAGTAAAAGTAATTACTTTTTAAGCCAGAAAGGGGAGAAATTAGAGACCATGTGTGAAAACAAACTAAAAGATTGCAATATCAATGAATAGGAAAAATAGGAAACATTAGCAAAAATTCAGAAAGACTAAATGTAAGTAGGATAAATTCATCCATGAAAGGTAAAATCATTAAACTTACATGCTATATACAAAGATTTGGCTTAAAAATAGAATCAAACAAGAACAAAGCATTGTATAAAATCTGAGTCACAAAAGTGAAGGTTAAGAATGGAGAGACCTAGCACTATAAGATGAATACCAATATCTACGTAATAACAAACATTTGAATAGGGAGAAGAACAATATANAACAGAAATAATTTTCATGAATAATTATTTTAAAGCATCACCACATGACATTGGAATTCATATGGAAAATAAAGAGAAAAGCAATAGGAAAATAATAACAGCTTAAAAGTTTAACATACCATTCTCTTTGGTAAATTTGTAGGAAAAGGGGACTGTGCCAAAGTCTGAGTTTGGAAAGGAGAGTAACGTGCTTTTACACTCTAATGTCTGGGAAAAGAACAAAGACTAGCTATTGGAATGCTGGTGGCAAAGGCGTTTTCATCACATATTGGTTAACCAAGGCAAGACTACTAGAGCCCTTGAGCCAAACTTAGTGGCACACATCTGTAATCTCAGAACTCCAGAGGCAGGAGGATTGAGAGTTCAAGATCAGTTTTGACTACATAAGGACTTTGAGGTTAGCCTGGGCTACTTAAGACACACCCCCAATAAAAGAAGAAACAGAGCCATGGCACGTAATTTTCAAACAAATTCAAGATTTAAATATTATTGTTAAGAAGAAGTTAGAGGGATCAATCTTGTAATCCTGGGGATACAGAAAGCCTATTAAAGGCTCACTGGAGATAACTGTAGAAAGTAAGACTGACAGAAAAGTGACAGAGCCCTAAGGATTAACATATTTCATGATAAANTGTTTAGAGGAGTTAGAAAGCCAAGTGTGGTGGCACACATTTGAAATTCCAACACTTGGGAGGCTGAGACAAGAGGAACTAGAAATCAAGAGACAACCTGGGCTACAGAATAATACAGCAAGACCCTGTCATCAAAATACAAGGAAGAGTGCGAAAGGAGGGGTTGGGAGGATAAGAAAGAAGAGGAATTAAAGTTTAAAATGTCATTGGTAGAAATATAAACTGATATGTTTTTTAAAGTCATTTTGATCATTCATAATCCTAAAAGAATCTGAAAATATTGTTTCCCTTTGTTTTCGTTGGGGTGGTAATATGACAGACACCATCTCNAGTTGACTTAAGCAGAAACTGACTGTGTTGGGATGATGTTGGCTGGAGAATCAGAGTTAAAAGGGAAGGGAGAGAACCAAGCCAAACAGCAAAATTGAACCAGTCATGCCATTAGAGCACCCTCACTAGAATAAACAGGTGAGTGAGAATCTCGCATATTTTTAAGCCTTTGTACCCCTCCACAAGAGCTATGATCACAAGAAATGATGAGCCAATTGGCCTCACTCAATAGGCTGGGGAGAATGGCACTTTGTGGGACAGTCCCAGGGAGATGGTACACAAAGGCAGGTCNCAGAACCNGCAAAGGAGGAGGACAGTTTCGTTTGGTTTTGTTTCTAGACTAAGGTGAATAGATGCTGAGCAATCAAAACGAACAAACACTAATCACAGTCATGTGCACAGCAGCGAGTGAGCCACATTGAATACCTTACTCCAAAAAGACTCAGACAAAGATCCAAATATCTGCAAATAAGATGTTTATCAGAGTGGCTTTGAATACAGTGAAAAACTAAAAGCTATTTAATATCATAGACTTAATTAAACTAATGATGCTATAGCACCCCCAAGAAGTAGTGTACAATCACTTAAAACAATGTGCAGACTGCAGGCATGCATAGGTACCTCAGTGTGGAGTGAATCAGAAAGCCGACTCTAGGCCTGGGAGTTCAGCTCAGTGGTAGAGTGCTTGGCCAGCTACACAATGCCCTGGAGTCCATTCCTAGCAGTTACAATACAAAGTCACTTATTAATATATTTTAACAGAAAGTGGAGAGTGACTGAGTAAAAACACATTGGGAAAATTCTGCCTGTGTTTACTGAACTGTNGGTGAGAAGGGCTGCAACTAGTCAGGCTAAGAAAGGTGGAAGAGTCAATTTGCATAAATACATGTATGTTAAAAGTGTGGAAGAAGGCACATCAGCAATTTAGCAATAATTTTTACCTATTTGGGACTACAAAATAATGCTTATCTGCATTTTGTTTCTAGAATGAACTTGGATTAATTCTATAATTAATAGAAGAGAGACAGTTCCTCTTTACCTTTGCAGTAACAAGAACAGTAAGAGAAACAAATTCTGGAATTAATCTTATAATTGTTGTGTTACAGCACCCTACACTACAGTGAAATGGGGTTAGATATATTCCNGTNTGGAGCTGCATTCAAGCTTTGTTGGAAAACTGCTATCATTAAAAGCCATTAATCATTAATATCCATTGAGTTGCAGCAAAACCAGTTTGCTGACAGTCAGGAGACCAGACATTCAAAGCAGAACAAGAAACATGGCATCATTACTCTCCTTGACANGAAGTCGCTGTTAAGCGCATCCCACACATTTTAATACTTAACAGTGACAGGAAGAGCATTACTCTGAATATGAATTGTGTGTCTGCATGAAGCAGGGACAAACTATCCAGTTCTGGCCAACTGACATGTTTCTATTTCTTTGTTTTGTGTAGCTCGGTTTGCTTTGTTTTGTTCTAAATAAGACACTGTTAAGTCCTCTGCCTGAGACGACAGACCCGACCTGTAAAATGACACTGGTGGGAGATTTATGAATATGAATCTCCAGCCCATCTATATAGGGTTTTTAATGTTTGATCAGAGTGCTGAGCCCATGGATTTNCATGTTTGTCTGAGGAATGTCACAGAGGAGAGAGTCGGGAGGTATAGAGATAGAAAAATAATGACATAGTGGCTCCAGTCAGCACTGGGTCATCTTCTCCACTGATGGCCCTTCTTCCACCTTCTCCTTGTGGAAGAGAGGGTGGAATTACTCTGTGTAAGCAGAGTGGCCCACTCCTCTAACAGCAACTTTCACTTCACCAGTCACAGACACAAGTCACCACGAGAGAGTCATAGGATGCAGGGCAGAAGAAACCAGACAGTGTCTTCTTTTTTTCATGTGAAAAAAATTCTTTATTAATTTCTCACATTTCATTACAAAATGTATGTTGCAAACAACTTGAATAACCTACTTGTGGTTTTTATTTTTATTTTTATTTTTATTTTTTTATGTTTAAACCCTTGGCTTCAAGCAGTCAGGATCCCTCTGTCTTTCACCAAGTCTCAGGAAACACTGATTATTGGAGTCAATAGGTTATCATTTTGTATTTATTTTCTTCTCTCAAGCTCTGAAAAAAATTTCCTCTGTATAAATTAAACAACAACAACAAAAAAATGTTGTAGATTCTATGTCATTACAGTCAACAGAAACAGAATGCATCCAAAATATGCTGCCACAAAATATCAGGTATATGTTTGAAAAAGAAAAAAAAATATGACATTCTAGCCTTGTTAAAAGGATAATGGTCCCATATTTTTATTAACAGGTTAGCAAAACAAAATCCAATGGATTACAATATTTACATGTTATTTGAAAAATAAAGTAGTGATAAAAGCATGTCACAATTAGTTTCTCTTTTTTTCTTTTTTTTTTTTATTCTTTTGCTGTTTTGTTTGTTTGTTTGTTTTTTGGTAACCATGACAAACATCCAATCCAGGTATGAAACTGTTTAGAACATTTGAAATGAGGCCAATCAAAAACAAATAAGGACACAAAAGAATCTTTGTCTAGATATTTCACACTTTCCCCTTTTTCTGTTTTCNATATGATGGCCCCCCATCCCTAAAATAAAAAAAATTAAATTAACATCCTACAAATAAAAATTCTTAATAGAAAAAAATTAAGAAACAAAACCAAGAACATGCTTTTCAAGTAAGTTCTTCACAAATTTGACATCTTTCCATGGATTTTATTTGAANCTATGTGGGACACTGTCATCTCAGTAATCCCTCTTCCCTTCTGGCCCTCCTTCCCAACCCATCAACCCTTCCAAATTAAACAAAACAAAACAAAACCAAGAAAACCAACAACAACAACAAAACAAAACAAAAAAAGAGACATGATAACCAAAGGACTTACAATCTCCCACACATATTCATTGCACATGTGTACACATGCGTGTGCGCACACACACACACACTTCTAAAACCTAAGCTTCAAGAAAGCTCTTCTCTACTTTTTGGAATGAAACCCCTTGTTCACAATCAGAACATACTATAAATGTAGACTTACGTTTAGTCTAAGCTGCTCTAGCCAAAAAAGAAAAACAGCTGATGTGAGGAAACAGATAAGCTAGATGGAAAGAAAAAGCCCACTCCAGGCTCCCTGTAGGATATGCCACCTCTTGCCCATGCTCATGAAAGGGATGGCTCCCAAAAGAGATGAGAAAGCCTCACAATACCCAAAGCAAACAAAACACAGAGTTCAAATCACACACGAAGGCCAGCCCAATCGAACAGAAATTGTTGGNGTGAGACAGATGACGTGTTCGTTCGAGAAGAAATGAAAGGGTGAGAGGACCTCTTTGCCAGACAGTGTCTTACCTGACTACTTCATTCTCAGCTGAGGCAGCTGACATCCAAAGAAGTCACACTGTCCCTCGGTGACACAGGAACAGACAAGACAGAGCCTGATTTTTCTTAATCCCTGATATAATTATTTATCTCTAGCCAGTGAAAAATCAGTTACTAGCTTTTCTTAAACCAGACAAAGTGTAGAATCTGAATCAGTGTTTATTGCCACATAACCAATTAGCACTAATTTGAGTGCAAAACAACTCTCACTTATTATAAAGCATAGTTTTCTAGGCCAGTATCCCTAGCATAGCAAGTAGGACCTCAACTCAAGTTCTCCCTAGGATTAAATTAAGGTCTCAGCNGAGCCAGGAAATTCTCCTCTGGATCTTGGGGCCTTTCCCAAGGTCAGGTCATTGTGGCAAGTTTGCATTTCTTTTATGTATAGATCTGTAAACTCCATTTCCTGCTGGCTGTTGACTGGAAGATGTACGCAACATCTAAGTTACCCTTCCTCCTTGCCATGTGGTCCTCTAATCGTCAAAGTTGAGAAGGAAGAATGTGGGCTCCGAGTACCTGCCTAGCCTAGCCTCAATTCCCAGGACAGAAGAAGGGGGAGGAAGAGAGAGAGGAAGAGGACAAAAAATGTTCTGCAGGCCTAATCTTCTTGTCCTTCAAACCTCCCTGATTGTTCCCTTCCAATAAAAAGGCATTCATTAGTAAAGCTCTCATAATTAGCTCAGGCCAGCCCAGAATGACCACCCCTTTTTAAGCCAGCTGTGCTATCTAATATAACCTAACAATCATTTTATTCAAGGTCTTCTCCACATTCAAGGCCTAGTACACCTTAGAATTTTGACTTCCATAGAACCTAAGCAATCCAGCAGCTGCCATGCTACTGGCCCAGCTGTGCACTCCACTGAGCTGAAATAGAAGGGCACATCGCCACTCAGCACATTTCTGAAGACACTGCTTATGAAGACTATGGGATGCAGACTAATGCCCACAAAAGTGCTTGCTTGCTCACCAAATTTTGAACAAACAAAAAAATTGTAGTGGCTCACAAAGCTTTATGTAAGGGAAAGCTACCAAGACTGAATGACATGGGGCTATTGAGGGAAACAGAAATACGTCATAATTTCTGGTTTGAGATTATATATATCAAGTACTCAGAGTTCTTTCTTCTTATGAAAGAGTTATATTCTGATTCTCCTGTCATCATGAAGATGAAAGGAGCTACAAATGATGGCTTTGCCAAGGGTAAGGCCAATGCTCCATCTACAATGATCTTTACTTCTTTTTTGAACTAATGCACTCTGCATTCATTACATAGACCAAAATATGTCAGGAGATGCTGGAAGTTGCCCTGTCTGCTTATTTCTATGGTTACAGCTCAATTTCATATACCCTGTATCTTCCTGCTGGTCCCCATATTAGCTATTCACCATGTCTGAACCTCTGTTTTCCCTCTTCAACTCACCTAGCATGCACAGCAAGTTCAATGCCTGTTGCTCTAGGGACAACACAAGCTTATAAATCCACACCATCCCCTTTTCTTCTTTCAGTTGACTCTAGGATGTGTTAAATTTCTGCTGTGTCTGCACTAGCCAATAGCGCCTTCGAGCTCCCACTTTTACTGCACTATATGGTTTTATTTGTTTTGCTTTGTTCTGTGTACACACTAGCTGGTAAGTCTATTGAAGGCAGGGATGTTGTCTTCCTTGGGAGGATGCATTTCATTCACTGTACTTTCTGAACAGGAGATTCTCTCAGATTTGTGAAGTGAAAGATGGGCTTTTTGNTCTTATCTTTTAATATATAAACCAATAAAATATCAACTTATCCTCTATTTGGATTAAAAGAATATTTGTTCCGAAACTCGCTAACAGTAAAGGCTTCACGATAAACTGGCCTTCTGGAAAGACATCTATCTATATAACTGACTGCTTACTCATGTCTTTGGTAGTAAATTCACACTTGAGATGAGGCTCAGCAATAAGTAAAATATATAGGGAATAGTGAAGATGCACTGTAGAATACAGCATCCTGGGCACTGGTTGCAGCAGNAGCATTGTATTTTTTAAAGGTTTATTTTAAATTATGCATATGTGTGTCTGTGTACACAGTGAAGGTGCCAGAAGAGGCCAGAAGAGCAAGTTGGATCACATGGGGCTGTAGTTACAGGTGGTTGTGAGTTGCCAGGCATGGGTACTGGGAATCCAACTCAAGTCCTTTGGAAGAGCAATATGCACATGAGACCACAGAGCCACCTCCAGCACCAAACTTCAGTGACTTAAATAGTAAGTGAATTAAAGGTGTAATAGTAAGGTGTAAATAGTAAGTAGATTAAAGGTGTGTGCCACCTTTTTTCAGTCTGAATTTTTTCTGCTTCCATTACAAGGATATTTTTTTCATGTTGTAATTTTTATCTTCAGTTTCTCCTATTCTGCTAAAGATCCCTGGGATCATGTGCTGGATCATCTTCCTTGTGAATACCTGGTTTTAATTGTTTTATATTTTTACTAATGTCAGTGATCATCTATTTCTCCTTGAGATTAATCCCATCATCAATGACGCNAGTTCTAGCACTTGACATTTCTGTACATTTAGGCTGTAGTTACGAGATTCTGGTCCTCCAAATGTTCCTCTGGGTTTGCACATTTCTTTGCATCTCCTTCTGGTCTCTCAGGATGTTATTTTCAAACTTTATTCACCAGACTCAATTTTTCACTAAGTATTTCCATGATGTTAAGTAAACATTCCTGGAAGAGTCAAGCTAATTCTCTCACTCTTCCATGTTTTGTCGTGGCCTTGCAATGGCTGCATCTCTCTGTTGTCACAACTTCACCCAGGTCTAAACTCTTTGAGAGCTGTGGATCTCACCTGACTCCATTAATACACTTCTCTCCCCTGCCACCCTTCCTTTTAGGGAATAGCTCAATGCTAGTCATGGTGCTTCACCACTTTCATAAGTTAACTGCTCACATTTTAGTAAGTAGTTCTCCAGGAAATGTTCTCCAGCTAAAATCTTTGCATTTACCGTCATTCTTGTTAGGACCCAGCTGACTCACTTGGAAAGAATCATTCCTAAATGTGCAAGCCTGTGCCTCTCTCTCCCTCCTCCTGAAATGTGTGTGTGCTCACTGTCGTATTCGTGCATGCGTGCATGTGTGAGAGTGCACACATGGAGGCCAGGGGGCAATGTTGGATGTCTTCCTCAACTGATCTCTCTTGAGACAGGATCTCTTATTGAACCNAGTGTTCACTGACTGCCTAGACCTGCTGGCCAGCAAGCTCCAGGGATCCACCTGTCTTTGCCCCGCACTCCCCTTCATGGTGCTCACAACCACACCTTCCTTTTTTACATGTGTGCTGGGGAACAAAACACATGTCTCACGTTTACTGAGCCTTCTCCCAGCCCCAAGGTGCCAGCTTTTGTTGCTAGTGATGGCTGTGTTTGGTTGGTTGTGTTGAATTCTGCTCCTTTTGTTTGTTTATTTCTTTATTTACTGTGATAGTTTTCTTGTTGTTTGATTCTTACTTTTTCTCATTTTGCAAAGTATGTAACTCTTTTTCATTCTATTANTGTGTCCATACATTTCTCCTAAAATGCTAATATACACTGACTGCTGGGGGATGTCTTTCTGTATGCTGTGAATATGTGTTGCTTTGATTGGTTGATAAATAAAGCTGCATTGGCCTATGGCAAAGCAGCTTAGAGGCAGGCGGGAAATCCAGGCAGATANACGGGGAGAAGAAAGGAGAGGAGAGAGACACCAGCCACTGCCAGAAGAAGCAAGATGTAAAAGTACCAGAGAGCTATGAAGCCACGCAACAATGCATAGATTACTAGAAATGGGTTAGGATATAAGAGCTAGCTAGCAAGAAGCTTGAGCCCTAGGCCATGGCCATACAGTTTGCAATTAATATAAGGCTCTGAGTGATTATTTTATAAGCACCTGTAGACCACCTGACTGGGCAGGGGCGGGCGGGACCAGAGGAACTCTGGACCCGAGAAACTTCTGGCTACAACTGACCTCTTCTTTTATTCACTTTCTAAGTTGGTGGTGCATTNCCCATTTTAATAAGAATATCATCTTGGCCACCTCTATTACTGTGCATCCTTTTAACCAAAGTGAAAGGAAAAGTCAGGTCTCCTGGGTCATTTGGGGTTCCTGCTGTTGCCCTGGTTTCAGCTGTGTTCCAGGGGTCACTGAAGCACAAGAGGAGCTCTAAGGACATTATCTAACACTGGGACTTTTAGCCATGTCTAAATGTGAGTAGTCAGGATGGTTGTAGTCCATGCTCATCTCTAGGTCCATACACCCACAGGTGTCATTACCAACCTTAATTGGTGTCCGATCTTAATTCTTCTCTGCAGAAAAATCCAATACCATTTCCTTTCCCTCCTATAGCAAATATTGAGAAGTGTGTCTCAGAATTTAAACAGCCAAGAAAAATGTGTGCTCCTGGCAGGCAGTTAAACAGCACTTGACCTAATCAGTGGACTTTGTACATTTTTATATCAGAAACACGTACTCTAAGATTGTCCTTCTGAAAGTTGGACAGGGCTTACACTGTTTTCTGTATGCTGTAGAAAGTACAATTCCATTTTCACTTTTCCAATATTTTAGCAAGGATAAGGGACATCCTTAAACCCACAGTGTCTACTATACAAGTGACACCAAACTGTTTCTTACTTCTCACATGCTCTACTAATCTAATCGTATGCTAAATACATAGGGTGTGTATTATGCTGTTGTGACACTAATTCCTGTATTTACACAGGTATAATAATGTTGGCACAGACACTACTTAGGTTCTCTCCAACAGAGCTCAAAAAGAAAACCAGGATTTACCCTGATTTCCACCTGTCACTGTCACAGCATACAGGAGGAACTAGTGTTCTCCCTTTATGCCATTGCACAGGCCACAGTGTTAGCAAGAGTCACAGCACGAAATGTGATGTGCAAGCCACCAGGAATAGGGATTCTCCCCCCTCAGTGTTCTCTTTCATGACATCAAGATATTGAAAGACAAGTAACTGTCCATTGAACATGAGTAACGTATCATAACATAAATGTTTTTCATTTTGGGCATTCTATACTTCATCTGTTCCTTCCTGCACTCCTCTGCTGTACACATCTACCAAAAGTTGCTCTAAGTAAGAATCTAGCTACAGTAACAGAGGCCTTTGTTTGAATTTAAATCACTGTCATATTTCCCTAAGGAAACTTCTCTTTAAACCTTGAATTCAAAAGTAGAATGAATGGCTTGTTGACTGTTGTAGANAATCAGAGACAGAGACGGTCCTGGAAAACCTGAGANAAGCCTAGATANACTGGGAGCCACAGAAGAGTGGCTGGCCCTTCATAAGCTTGGCCTTTTGGACTAGAAAATGCCACTGAAGCATGGAGAACTAATAGATGCTTTTCTTTGTAATATTTTCAATACCTCATGTTTTCAAATNCATTGTTTTAATTTTAATTCTGTTTTCATCACAGAATACATTTCTTCCCCAAATCTCAATCTTCTGTCAAAGCCCAGAGACATATAGCATAGTAAAACCACACTGTGCTCACATGCTTTCTCTGTGGTGGAGGTCTTTAGCTTTCTGTTTACATGTTTGTCTCTATGGAAGCACATCCTTGAAAGAGAAGAGGATGATGTCATAGCGCTGTTTGGCAATGTNCACAGTATCTAACTACTTCTAGCAATAACATAAAGGGTAGTTAAGATGACAACCTATATTTGAAATATGCAATATGACACTTACCTTAAATTATACCATGTAGGTGGGATGCTATAAAAAGAAGAACACTGCCATGTTATTCAGAATTCATAAAAAGGCTTAAGGAAGAAGTCATCTAAATACTGAATATTTGCAGTTTTGCCACACATGTTGTTAAGCTTATCACTACAAAGTTTACAAGTTAGAATCTCAGTAGCTCAGGCTTTTACTTCAAAGAAATACGTGCTATCCATTTAAGCTAAGTCAGCAGTGAACTGGTTCACTCCAAGCCATTGCTTTTAAGTGTTACAAAGCACCTGATTCAATCCTAGTGCTGAAAGGACCTCAGACAAGACAGTCAGATAAACATTCTTTTGGACATATAACATACAAGTTTATGTTTTAATTCCCATAGGACACATAAGTGCCAGTTCAAGCTAACACTGGAGTGGAATGGAGTAGCATAGACAAATAAAGATAAACGGGTTCATGTTTAATGCTGAATAAATGGGAAACACAGGCTTCACCATGGAAGCTCAGCAGAGGATGACTGCACAGGATGAGTTTATTGAACATACTTGAACTTCTTCTGGTGTTGTTAAAATGTCTGTTTTATTTTGACACATACATTTGTGTTGATGCATTTCGACAGGACTTCTAGAATTGACCCCTATGCTTTCCACCCTTCCTGTTTGGATTCCGTGCTTAAATTTTGGCCACCTCTCTCTCTATGGCCCACAGAGAAGTCATCCTGAAATTACCCCTGCCAGTGGCATCCTCTATGGTTGAGGAGCATTGGCAGACAAGGTGTAATGGGGTGTGTGGGTCCCTGATCTGGGATAAGACCTGGACTGCAATGCTTAGCAGACAGTGTGATTCACAAAGTCTCTGCTAGAAATGAGCTTATATAATTAGTTACTTACAAAGCCACTAAATTCTGTTCTTGCCTAGTAAGAATTGTCTCTTTAGGATGTATTGCATTTTCTTGCTATCCAGGACAAAGCAGGGCTACTGCTGGGATGGACTCCAACAGGAAGGCATGTGAGCAGGGTTCACA
>LZPO01108024.1:27356-44243 GCA_001675575.1 Neotoma lepida | reverse complement strand
ACAGCTGAGGCTACATAGAGAAACTGTCTTGAAAAATCAAAACAACAACAAAAAACAGTTCTCCCTCAGTATTCATTTGGGATTGGTTCTGGGACCTCCCTTCAGCTACCCAAATNTTCAGATACCTTAACTTCTTATAAAATGATAGTGTTTGTACATAACCTAGACACATATACAGGCATATCTCATTTTACTGTGTTTGGCTTTTATGGTAGTTTGCATGGAATTGGCTCCCATAATCTCATGGGGAGTGGCACTATTAGGAAGTGTAGACTTGTTGAAGTAGGTGTGGCCTTGTTGGAGGAAATGTGTCACTGTTGGGGCAGGCTTTGAGGTCTCCTTTGCTCAAGCTTCTTTGCTCAATGTGACTCAGACCACTTCCTGTTGCCTGTGAGTCAAGATATAGTACTCTCAGCTCCTTCTCCAGCACAATGTCTGCCTGTAGGNCACCATGTCACACCATGACGATAATGAATTAAACTTCTGAAGATGGAAGCCACCTCAATTAAATGTTTTTCCCTTATAAAAGTTGCCGTGGTCATGTTGTCTCTTCACAGCTATAGAAACCCTAACTAAGACAACTTTATGCCTCAGAGCAAGTGCATTTCTTACAAATTAAAAGATGAGCAATCCTGCAATGAGCAAATACATTGTATCATTTTCCCACAGCTTACATAACAACAGCAATAAGATAGGCCTAAGTCAAGGCACTTAGTAGGCCACAGTACACTGTAGCCATAGTCTTTATATAACCTAGGAAACAAAAACTCACTGTACTGAAGCACTTGCATTACTACTGAGGTCTAAACCTGAAACACCTGTGAACTGTTCTTGTACCTTAAATCACCTCTAGATTACGTACAGTACCTGATACAGTATAAATGCTATGTAAATAGTAGCTACACTTCATTGCTTAGAATAATGCCAGCAATAAAGTCTGCACACATTCAGTAATCTACAAATATTGCTCTCAGTGTTTTCAAACTTTGGTTGGTGAAACTCAAGGATAATGTTAAGTATTGTGGCCCAACTATACCATCCAAGATATTCTGTATGGAGAAAATGGGAGAAAAGGGAGCCAGAATGTGGATCCATTCTATAGTGATGCCATAAATGCCAAGTGTGCAGCAGCCCTCCTGCTCAGTGTCTTGGGTGCTGAACCATCATACTGGCATGATGGAATAGTTTTGAGGTAATTATAAATAATTCATACGAAGTGTGGAAGACAGAACATAGCATGTAGTATGTGCTTAGTAAACGTGAGCTGTTATTTATTTTTATGAAGCATTCTTTAAGACTGTAGGCAGAGCTGACTTGTAAATNCAACATTCCAAAGATCTGGTTACATTCATTAAAAGGACTTCCTCCAGTTGAAAAGAAATTCAGGACATTCTTAAATGGTCTTAAACATATAATATTAATAGCTATATAGGAATTTTGCTTGGATTCATATTTAGATAATATTTCTTAAACTGAAATCATCTTAAACCTCCTTTTTCAGTATTAAAATTCTTTTCACTACAACAAAATCCCTTACCTACAGATGCTCGAACTGTCGTAATGTCGTAAGTTTCCAAGGAAAATATGACTTCATCCAGGGCCTGAATGCCTTCTTCAGAATTAAAAAGGACTTCATGATGCTCGCTTCCAATGTAATTTGCCACCTGATTGTGAAGAAAAATCCATATGTTTGTTAAAGAAGTGCTTTTGAAAGGGAAGCAGGTCAGTTCTTCTCTAGGCATCCTGAATTAACATGGTAAAAAGAAAGAAAGTAAAAGACTGAAGTTCTCTCCAGAACACCATGGCAAGAGGCAATGCAGGCCACCACATGCTAGCTAAACCATGGCAAGAGGCAATGCAGGCCACCACATGCTAGCTAAACCTTGCCCCATGCCTCTGCCTGGCCCTCATCCCCACTCAACCACAAGAAGTAAATCTACCAGCTCTTTCCAAATCAAAGCTGTAACCTGACAGTCCAGGTTCCCAATCAGTGCACCACTTGCTCCCACTTTACCTAACCTCTCCCATTTCTCTCTCATCCAACATGGTCCCCTTTTAAGCACACTTTTCGCTGAGCTGAAAGGCCTAATTTTATATCCAGCATGTTGGTCCTACATAAACAGTCTTCTACTTTCTTTGTCTGTTCTTCCAGCATATACCTATTTGTTAGGATTCTTTCTCAGCCATTCTAGNTCTTTCCAGAGTAGGAACCTGATCTGCACACTGAGTTGTACGGACAAGGTCTGCTCTGCCTACAGCTCTTAACGCAACGCTTCATAGAAAATAAAATTATAGCTCACATTTACTAAAGTGCTTACTATACACCAGGTTCTGCACCACACACTTCATACGAATACATACTTTTCCTTTAAAACTACCCCACTATAAGCTGTGTGTGGTGGCTCATGCCTGTAATCTCACAAGATGGGAAAATCCTACTTGGGAGGCTGAAGCCGAATGATCGCTACGAGTTTACAGGCAGCCTAGATCATATAGTGAGTTCCAGCCCAGACTGAACTAAATGTAGGACCCTGTCTCAAACTTACACACACACACACATACACACACTCACACACACACATACACACACACACACACACACACACACACACTACCCCATCATGTTACTGTAAATACTGCTGTAAAAAAGTGAATACTTGCACAGTAGAATAGTACTTGAAACCATCAAGCAGACTTCAAAGCCTGCAGTGTTAACACTGACCACACCTTCACTTTCAGAAGAAAACTATAACCACTGAGTCTTTTGGAGATTCTTTGGGACACTGGATAAAAGTACCCAGTGAGCCGGGCCCGTGGTGGCACACGGTGGATCTCTGAGTTCGAGGCCAGCCTGGTCTACAGAGCAAGATCCAGGACAGGCAGGGCTACACAGAGAAACCCTGTCTCGAAAAACCAAAAGTACCCAGTGGATAAAAGTCTAGTACTTCTGTTCTACTTAAAATAATTACCAGGGTCAGCAGCAGAAACAGAAGCAACACTATTGTCTCAGGAAAGTCTTCGTCTAAGTGGTGTGGGTCTTGTCACAACTCATTCTTCAGCCTCAGCTCACCAGAACCACAGATCCTTATATCAAAGTATCATAAAACCTCCCCTCTGAAACGTCACACGCCAGGCCCCCATCATGTACACAGCTGTCAGTGTTTTCTTCCAAGTTTCCACCTTAGCATATTAAACTCTGGACACTCCAGCCCAAAGCTCCAAATGCCTTCCACAATCGTCCCCAGAACAGGGTCAGGTCTGTCACTGCAGCATCCCACAGTCCTGGTACCAATTTCTACCCTAGATTGTTCTCTGTGGCTCTGATAAAGACCGTGAACAAAAACAACTTGGGGAGGAAAGAGTTTATTTGGTTTACATGTTCTGAGTCACAGTCCGTCACCAAGGCAGGAACTCAAGGTCGGAACTAAAGTCAGGAATCTGGAGCCAGGAGGAGCACACAGTGCTCTTCCGTGGTCTCTGCTTCAGTTCCTGCCTACAGGTTTCTGCCTCCAGTCCCCACTTTGGATCCCCTCAATGGACTGTATCTAGGAGNATGTAAACCAAATAAGCCCTTTCCTCCCCAAACTGCTTTTGGTCATGGCCTTGATCATAGTAACAGCAGGCAAACTAAGCCAACTTCAACTTGATTTTGAGTCTAATAACAAGACTAAGTTCTAAATACACATTGGGCAGGTTACAATGTACCTTTCTAGCGGCCAATAGATCCGGGCTGTCTTCCATGCCAATTGCAAATGTCTGGAGAGGATATTGCACTTGGGCCTCCTTGAGTTGCTTCAGCAGGGAGGCAGCGACCAAGCTGGAGTCAAGGCCCCCTGCACCACAAGAACAAGCTCGATGGTTACATGCCTTCATAAGATAAGGCAAAGGTGATTACACACCTGCTAAANGTCTGGATGGGAGTTTGACTCTTAATATCTCCAAGTTTTATAAACTGAAATCAACTTTATTAANTGAAGAATATAATGCATACATTTTACTGGCCCCTACAATGGTAACTGTATCTAAAGTGGTTTAAAAAATCAGTACACATGATAATAAGGAATGTGTACCAACTAGGTATTACACTAACAAATACAACCTATAAACACATCTATAATAAATCAAGGGCCAGCTACAAATCACTTCATTTAAACACCAGCAAGACACAATGTTTCTTTAAATTGACTTCACCTGATAAAAGGCAACCAATCCTCCGGTCCGTCATCAAGCGCTTCCTGACAGCATTTTCAAAAAGAATACGCAGATTGCTCTTCACGGTTTCCAACTCGAAGCCTATCAACACAGAAAGTAAATGAAACAGCCCCAGAGAAGCTGGGGCTGAGCTAGTTGAGGTGAGGCATGCAGTCCCTATAGCACCATGATGGCTGTCACTCAAGGAGATNCCAACACCTCCAAATCAAAGAGGAAACATCTTAGGATCAAAATAATTCAAATGGTGTGAATGGATCGTGTGCTTTCAGGGCACGGGCACCAGTCACCTGGAAAGAGTTTCTCCACACTGTCATAGAGGGCGTGCAGCGGTTCATCCCGACAATGGTGGTATTTCACCATTTCCACAGATGCAACTTTGCCATTTGGTTTTAAATCCAAAACTTCATAGTGTCCAGGAAGAAAGGGCTCCACTTTTAAGAAGGGAGTTGTGGAGTGCTTCAACGAAGTGAGCCCTACAGGTGCAAAACAGTAACGTATGCAATTGAGTGCTTCTCTGTAGCCTTTACGGTTGACTAATATCCTCTAATTCCTATTTCCCTCTCTAAATACAAGTATATGTCCACTACGCAAACCAAATAGTNGGAGAGNAAATAATTACCCAAAACCCTCTCATGTGTTTGCTGAAGAGGTCAGAGCAGCACGGAGACAGGACACAAACTGTACATGGACTTGTAATTATTTAATGCAATAGAAAAATGACTCCATCTATTTCAAGACAATTTCTGAATATAGTGTGAGATAAAGATTCCAGACTTCACTTTTTAATCTGTTTGCCCAGTTGTTAGAGTAACATTTTCCGAGAAGGTCCTCTCCCACACTGAATGGCCGTGCNACCTTCAAGTCTTCAGCATCTACCTCCTTTCCCTAGCTGAGATTTCTAATCAAGGAAATCTATTTCTTAGATGCCTACAAAATTTTAAAAGAATAAAACTTTTTAAAGGGAAGTCGACTTTCTACCAGAAAGCACACAAGAAGAGATAAAAACCTGAGAAAACAGAGAAATCAAAATGCTAAAATCATGATATCTTGCCAAGCATTTGTCATCACNGAGGTACTTTTAAGAAAAGACCCACGGTTCCCACGCCTTTAACAAGCAAAATGACCTACTCTCAGGTGCTCAGAAGCTGGCACATCTCCCTTAATAGCTGTCATATGTGTGTGAGAAAGCCATATGATTTGTTTCTTCAGGCAGTTCTTGCAGGCAGTAGCTACTCTGACACCATNATCGGACACAAAAGCCAATGTTTCGCTGTAAATAGTTAACACTCTATCCACACAGATACTTGTTATAATTTACTATGAGTTTCTTAACCAGGTCCATGGACACAGAATTTAGAGGCCAAAGTAAGTCAGTGTTCTCACTAGCTGGCAGACCTCAAATGCTGCCCACCCCATAGAGGATGCAGGCCACTCATGGGTCTTAAGCAGAGAACTAAGATGAGATGTCTTAAAAGACTGATAAATCTTCATATGAATACATACTTTTCCTTTAAAACTACCCCACTATAAGCTGTGTGTGGTGGCTCATGCCTGTAATCTCACAAGGTGGGAAAATCCTACTTGGGAAGGCTGAAGCCGAATGATCACTACGAGTTTACAGGCAGCCTAGATCATATAGTGAGTTCCAGCCCAGACTGAACTAAATGTGAGACCCTGTCTCAAACTCACACACACACACATACACACACATACACATGTACACACACACACATACATACACATACACATGCACACACACTCACACACACATACACACACTCACACACACATACACACACATTCACATACACACACATACACACACACACACTCACACACACATATACACACACATACACACGCACACACGTACACACACGCACACACACATACACACACATACACACACATACACACACATACATACACACACACACACACATACACACACACACATACACAATGCAGCACTCCAGGTGAGATCATTCAATCGGTGTGGTGATTCCAAAGAGAATGGCCCCTATAGGCTCATATTTGAATACTTGATCCCCAGTGGATAAGACTGTTGGGGAAGGATTAGGAGGTGTGGCCTTGTTAAAGGTATATCACTAGAGGTGGGTTCTGAGGTTTCAGAAGCCCACATCATTCCCAGTTAGCTCTCTCTGCCTCATGTTTATGGACCAAGATGTGAGCCCTCAGCCACTGCCNGCCTGCTGCCATGTTCCCCATCATGATGTCATAGACTCTAACTCTGAATCTGTGAGCCCCAAATGAACTCTTGCCTTGGTAATGGCATCTTATCATAGTAATAGAAAGGTAACTATGACAGTCTGGAAAAGGACAGAGTTAAGGATGCAGAAAACATCCAAACTTCAGAGAGTAAACCTTTGGTGAGATTACAGTTCTCTATCAAGGGACCATTAGGTCTAAGAGCCCAAAGGAGAGCCAGCAGAAGCAGGAGCCCATCCTGCTTTGTGTTCCCTTTGCCAGGTCTCCCCAACAGGTAACTGATGCACAATGCCCTGTGCTGCTTGTTGATAGACCAAGCAAAGCATCTACTAATATCCAAACTATGGTTAGTGTGCTAAGGATCCTTTAACAGACCAAGATCCTTATTTCAAACAATGTTAAATCTGGAACCTAAGTAGCAAAAGATTCAAGAAATGGCAAAGATGCGTTATAGAAAACCTGCTATCTAGTTGAGACAAAAGTTGATTACCAAATTTGCTGCCAGAAAATGCTATGTGTATTAGCAAGGTTATCTGTTGCTGTGAAAAAATACCCAAGATAAAATATTTTAAAGGAAATAGTTATTTCAGCTTAAGCATTTGGGTCACAGTGACCAAGTCCATGGTCACTTGGCTCTATCTGTAAACCATAACAGAACTACTCTGCATGCAGAAGAAACTTGCTCACCTCCTGGTGGCCAGAAGAGTCAGGGGCTGCAGAAATACCTGGTCAATAAAGTGCTTGTCAAGCAAGCATGAGGACCTGTGTTCAGATCCTCAGTACCCACACAAAACCTGGTAGCAGTACTCTGCATCTCTAACTCCAGCACAGGGTAGGCAGGACAGGGCAGACAGGTGGAATTCTGAAGTCCAGTGATTAGCCAGGCTGGCTAAATCAGTGACATCAGTGAGCTCTAAGTACAGTCAAAGACTCTGCCTTAAAAATTAAGATGGAGCCAGGCATGGTGGTGCACACTTTTAATCCTNGTACTCTNGGGGCAGAGCCAAGTGGCTCTGTGAGTTCTAGGCCATTCTGGTCTACATAGTGAGTTCCAAAACAGTCAAGAGTTACACAGTGAGACAAAACAAAAACAAACAAACAAACAAACATTAAGGTGAAGTAATAGAAGCAGACACCTAATGTGAGTCTCTGGCTTCTGCTTGTGCACATGCATGCATGAGCACACACACACACACACACACACACACACACACACACACACAAAGAAAAAGTAGGAAAAGAGATGGTTAGGATTTCAAATCCTCTTCACACTGAGTATTCATCTACTAGTCATTTTATTGACATCTATAGGATTTTNAATATGATCCAGAAGAAACAGAAACCCAGAATAGTAAGACTCCATTATTACCTTTAGCTTCTGAACACACAGCCAGAAATCCATCCTCTGTCATGGCTTTAAACAAGGGTCTGACTCCATAGGTATCTCTGCCCAGGAACACTTTTTTGTTGGCAGTGTCCAATAGGATAAATGCAAAAACCCCATCCAACATACAAATGGTTTGCTCGATACCTCCTTTGTCATAGAGATGCAGGATAATCTCACCATCCACATTGGTCTGATAGTCAAATTCAAAACGTTGTTGTAGCTTAAGGAAACAGAGCAAACAAAATGTTAGTATCCTATGTATCTACTAATAATCCTGATTCAGTATTTCTGTGTTCTATCAGTTCATGTGCTCTGATGATTGAAAAAAAAAAAAACAACATGGCATTATCAAACTCTATCTTGTCTTATAATTCTGTAAATTCTTCACCACAAAGACTAAACCCAAAACAATAAATATTGAATTGTGATAAACATGATGCCTTGGGAAAGCATCAGAGCAGTGACACATGAACGGGTCCAAGTGTGTTATACACCATGGTTCACACTATGTAGTTAAACATGTACATTTACATATGCATTCATCCTTTGTTTCCAAGACCCCAGTCCCAAAACAATAATCTGCAGGTGATTTAGTGTCTTTTATAAAATGGAGTACTATTTACACATAATCTACACACATCCTCCTATATACTTAACATCATTTCTAGATTTAGACTACTTAATACAATATGCTTTAGGTGTAATTGTTATGCAATATTATGCATGATGTAAAAACATGGACATGTTCAGTATACACACAATTTTCTCCCAAACATTTTCCACAAATCTGTGCTCCAATCTTTGAAGGTNGACTACAAGCATATGTAGGGACAAGGACATTCCAACAAACTANGAGAACAGTTTGCCTAGTTACCATGACACTAAAAATATGTCATCAGCAACTGTCAACTTTTGGTTTGGGACACAGAATCATCTGAGGTCTCCTGGCTCATCCTCAAAGACCTACCTTGAAAATACAAAGGAAAAGGACAAAACTAGTCGCCACTTTTCGCTGCCAGAAAAATGATTCCTTCACAACGAAACNATCCAAACCCAAGCTGCTGGTCCTGAGGGGTGAACAACATTCAGACCTTCCTGGGCAGTGGTGACATTAAAGCTACTTCTCAGGGACAGACAAAATGACCATGGGCTTTATCATCAGTTCATATGCCCCACAGGAACAACGAGCCATCACTGTCTGTCACCNCCAGCAAAGTGAAAAGGCTTGAGTTGTGCCCCAGTTCTGAGATTTTTCTACTACACAAGCGTACCACCAATGCTACCACAAAGCCCTCATATCCCCACTTCAGACTGGCATTGTGCTTTCAATTTCCAAGAAGGAAATTGAAATGTACATTATAACCTGTAAATATGCCTCAGGTCTCTCCATTCCTAACGTGGTCCTTTGTGTAAAGCATGCACAACTGTCAAAACATGGGCTTTGGCTGCCTCTACAACACTACCATCTGGCCACTCTTCCCAACTTAGGGACTACCAAGGTAATCCAGCTCCAGAGGGTGGGGAAAACCTACCCCCTGGGTGGAAACACCNTACAGCATTTGCAAATAATTAGCATCACTTCCACTCTCTTTCCCAAAAGTAATTTATTCAAAAGGGAGGTGTCCCTTGACGAACAATTCCCAAGTACTAATTCTAACTCCTGAAAAATGCTCATGNACTGCACCCATATCCTGCCACCTTCCTAACATCACACTGGCATNTGACTTGTTGTGGGCCCCTGGTCTATCNTTGTTGTCTCCTAGACCAGCAGATCCTATTTCATGTTATCATCAAAGCAGGGGGTGGAGACGGAACTCTGATGTTGTATTTCTGAAAATATATAAGATTAAACTTGCTCGTTCTACTCTTAGACAAGTTTCTAGCTGTCTCANTGGCATAAGTTTAGATAGAAACAGCAAAAAGTCTTTGCAAACAGATAACATTACCTAATTTTAAAAGGACACATTTTTAAGATATTAACTTTTAACTTCTTAACAAAATTAAGGAGCAGCAACACTGTCAAAATAAACCAGGGTATTTCCTAACCTCACTTCAGGGAGACGGAGGGCAATCCTGGCAGAGGGCAACCGAGTATTCTCGTNTACTCGAATCCCTTCACCTCACTCCTTTCCTCTACTCTTAACTTTCCTCTTTATCATTTCNTTTCCAAGTATTAGCTTTGTATACAGCAGGCCTTTAGTAAAGGTATATTTAAGTGATAAGTGGCTAGAGGCTCAGCTGAGAACCCTACTTTGAAAAATGTGCCTACAAGCAAGCAAACTGGCAAATAAAATCTATTGTTCAGGAATGAGATTAGCCAACAGGCAGCTAGGATAGAAAGCCTACCAGTGAAGGATAGGCACAAAGATTTCAAATTTTACCAAGAAACATCATAACCAAAATGCCTAAACCTTGACGGAAATCTGTCTCTAAAACAGAAAGATATGTGCACACACGCAGATGCAAACACATACCCCCAAAAAGCAAAGCAAAACAAAAATAAACATTGCTAAATNTATTCTCGGGGCACTTGGAGGACTTAAACGTGAATTGGATATTAGATGTTATAGAGTCTTAAGTTTGCTGTTAATGTTAGCTAGGAGAAGGTCCTAATTCTTAAGAAACAAATAGCTACATACTTTAGAGAAAAAGCATTATGATGTACCATACTAGAATAATTTGGCCTAAAAAGAATGTGCAGGCCTAAAGAGAGATTTAAAAAAATACAGGCAGATATGAACAATTATCAATTTTCATACACATTGCTCTGAAGCAGTTAAAGGTTGAGGAAGGGGTTAATGAGCTTGCAAATATAGCAAGGAATTATATTCGTGCAAGCTCTTAAGTTACAGATTTAATTTTTTTCCTTATTTAAGAAAAACTAATCAAATAATCGTACATTGGGAGGTTCTTATCATGTCTGGCTTCTGGGATCAACATTTCTATCCCCTCCCTCACTCCTGTTCTAAGACACCAGAGAAGAAAGTTGTTCCAACTTTAATACTGCCAAGTCTTACTTAACATACTACACTGCCTCCAGCCACCTTTCTACGATTTGGCTCCTACTAAGTATGGAACTGCAATAAATTTCTCAGTGGCCGTATTATATAACGCTCCAAATCTCATCAACTTCCAACTTTTCAAGTCTATCCCTCCTTAAGTCCTCAATTGCTGCTGCCCTTGGAATGATACGCCCCCTTCTGGCAGGGCAAGAGTGACCGTCTTATCTCCCAGCCCCACCTTCCCCCTGCTCACTCCTTCTCTCCCAGACTGCTGCCCACTCCAGAGCCCGCGTGTACACATGCTATCCCCCTCCATGTGAACACTCTTCNCAGCCTCACCCAGTGTTCTCNNTCTATTAGGTCTCAGTTGATTCAAGTTTCCTGCAAACAGCTCTCCCATACACATCACTTCTACATCTACTCTTCCAGAAAGTTCACTATAAACAGTGACTTTGTCTGTCTCCTAAGACAACAAGCTCCACTGCAGTAGAGATCTAACCATCTTCTTCCCCGCTGTACCTCTGTCACCTAACACAGAATATAACGCAGCCTCCCAATAAATATTAAAACTTGTAATAGAAAAAAACTGAATTGGCATCCCATTTTAGTCACATTTTTAAAATCTAAGTCATTTTACCTTTCTGTGTCAGTGACCTACTTGACCAGAACAAATGAGGTAAGAACATAGAAAAAAAGTTAACAAAGCAAGAAGCGTGACACAAAATATGAACATCATAACCACCACATCTGAGGTTTAATTATAGACAGCCACCCCCAGCTTCATTCTGCTCACCGCCTTGTGGTTGTAGATTTCCCCGTTGTAACAGAGCCACAGATAAGGATATTTCTTCACTCTTATTGGCTGCATTCCAAACAGGGGGTCAACCACAGCCAACCGATGAAATCCAAAGCAGCAGTTGGTGTATCCATTGACATTCTCAAAACGAAATGCATCTGGCCCCCTGTGTGCAATCTTCATTGCACTCAGACACTGCACGGAAAGGCAGTCATCACTGCCGAAGAGGGCCCAAATGCCACACATGCTGCAGGGGAGCTGCAGGCACTCTGTGGAGAAAAGCACAGCGGGCCCACATTCAGTAACCAACTCTTGATTCCAGAAACTTACACAAGTCTCTCCAAAAGTTGGACACAAACCAGTTTTATCTACAGCAATTTTCCATTAGGTTGGCAGACATATGAGGATGACTGAATTTGCCTAAAAATATTAAAAAATACAGGTGACCTTTATATTCAACCAGATACATAAGCTTGGCACCCAGCCAAAGCCCACATCTCTCCCACCTTAGGATTTGGTGGGAGTTACATCCAACAACGTCCAGGTCACATGGTGTCCCTGCAGCCCAAGGTCAATGGCAGGCTTGGCTGGCTCCAAGCTAGGTAGGTAGGGATCCCAACTTCAGCACTGTCCAGTTGAGAATCTCAAAAACCCTCAAGATGTGGGAGGTTCTCCATGTTAGTACAGCCTCTTCCCAAGCCTCTACAATTAAATACTCTTGCTTTATCTGCACTTTCTGCAGGTCAAATATAAAGGGAATAAATAACAGCTTATAGGCACTATTATGTAGTATTAATACATCTCCTTAAGCATGTCACAACTTCCAGCTTAAAAACTAAGTGATTTATCTAAATGTCAAGAACAAGAAAACAATAATCTGATAAATATCAGATACCTCAACAAGCATTTTGAGTTGACTGAGGATATAAATATTTGCTATGGCTAGGTGTTGTGGGACATCATCCTACATCATCCTAGCACTGGAGGGGGGAGAGGGTAGAAGCAGTGTGGTTCAGGAGTTCAAGGCCATGCTATGCTACATGAGATCTTGTCTCAACAACAGAAAAGTTCAGTATCAAAATGTCCTCAATGACAAAAATATTCTTGAATATTTATCTCAAAGCTGCATTAGTTAGTGAGTAAAATAGTTGGGAAACATAGAGATAAAGCAACATTGGCGAAGGAGCAACTTAGATCCCTGTAGGCCAGGAAGCAAGTAATGCCTACAAATGCATCATTGGAATATTGCTAGCTCAAAATAGTTAAATAGTTTCATAAAGTCTCCAACTAGCAAATAATACTGTATCTCCTTAAAATGCACATCTGCAACAAATGGCAACATAATCTGGAACAAATACCCTAAAAACACACCTGCTCACATTAGCCACTCTGAACAATCCTTCGAAAATATTTCTTCAAAATAAGCAATGTTTGACTCAACGCCCATGAAAAGTGGGTTAGCCACACAGCTTTAAGCAAAATGTCTCCATCAAATCCCTCTCTTCAGAGCTCAGAGAACCCTGAGGAACAGGAGGCAGAGGGGACGAGGACACCAGGAGAACAAAGCCCTCTAAAATAACTGAGCAAAGCTCACACAAACTCAGAGACTGAANCAGCAAGCACAGGACCCGCACAGGTCTGCACCAGGTCCTCTCCATACATACTATAGCTTTCAGTTTAGTACTTTTATGGGACTCCTGAATGTGTGAACAAGTGGGTCTCTGATTCGTGTGCTTCTCCTGGAACTCTTTTATTTTTCTGTTGGCTTGTGTTATTCAACTTCAATATGACGGTTTTTGTTTTATCATATTATATTTTATTATTATGNTTTGTTATCTCTTAGAAGCCTGTTCTTTTCTAATGGAGACAGAAAGGGAGGGGACCCAGATGGGAGAGGAGGTGAGGAGGAACTGGGAGGAGTAGGAGGGGAAACTGTATTCCAATACATTGTATGAGAAAAGAATCTATGTTTAATAAAGGGGGGAGAAAAGCAAAGTGGGTCTGCAATGAGCTTTGAAAACCAGTTGTGATCATCAGAAAACCATTACCTAGGTCTTAAGGCTCTTTAATGAATTGTCATTAAATTGTCTGTTATGCAAAACATATGCCAGGGTCCTTTTAAGTGGAAAGAAAAGTTTAAAATACCTTCCGTCAGCAGGAATAAGGAAATTCAAACTTTTGTGTGTGTGTGATTGCAATCAGTGTTCTATGCAGGGAGAGGNCNTCTGTGTACCTCATTTTCCTCACTGCTGTCTGCCCCTGTGGTTTTCCACATTTCCTNGTTAACTTCTATAGCAGTGCTGTCCAGAGGGAATGTGAGCCGTATGTGTAATTTTAATATACTAATAAANCCCATTAAAAAGGCAAAAGAAAGCACTGAAATAAATTTTAAACGTACCTTAACACGGCACACCCCAAACAAAATAATCAATACAATATAATCAAAATTAATTATATTTTACACTACTTTCCCTAAATCATTAAAACCAGACTGGAGGGGTAGTTCAGACGTTAAAGGCAAGGGNCACAACCAAAACATCAAGAGTTCGGTCTTCAAAACCATTAAAATCTCATGTTTTCACACTTAATAACGCATCTCAGTTCAGACTAGCCAGTGTTTCTAAAGGTCAGTGCATGCAAGTGCATGTGTCCCNGGATGGACAGCGCCACTTAAGTGCAACGAATAGAAATTCTATTCTGATGATCTACCTAAACTTCACTGGATCTCCTTATTTTAATAATTTAATATTTATCTCAATAATTAACCTGTGGACTTGTGCAAGTCTTACTTCTAATTAATATCATAGTGCTGGAATCAATCAATGAAAAGAGCTAACTGTTAAGAACTGTAGGCCACGGGCCAAGAAAAATAAAACCTGCCCTTGTATTTAAAAGTTATATTAATCTGAAGTCAGGCCTGTGAATAGCTACCCATTATTAAGAAAAAGCATGCTAATTGCCTTTTTCTGTACTTGGCCGCCTGTCTCCTTCAACAGATCGCTCCTCAGCGGGACTTGCGGGTCTTGCAAGTATGGAGCTGGGTGGGGGAGGAGCCGGGCAGCAAGGTGAGTAGGGGCTCAGTAAGCTGGATCCAGACAGTCAACCCCAGAGACCCTCTCTCTACAGCTAGGGCGAGCCTCCGTCCTGCGCGACAGCCAGGCCCCAGCACTAGCCTGGGTCGCCCAACTGCTGCTGGTCTTGTGCAGGCTTCCAGCTGGTCCCAGGCAAGGCCCTCGGATTGCCGAAGTTTCCCAGGCTTAGACGTCATACAGTAAAAAATTATAACATTTATGGTGTCTCGACTAAGACCACCGTTGCCTCCTGTCTGGAGCAGCCCAGCCTCCACAAGGCTCTTAGCTCTTGTGTGAGCTTACCGCGCCCGCTCCGTCCCAGGTGCGCAACAATCGCCCCGCGCCTGCCCCGCCCTGGCACCCGCTGTACCGCAGCATCTGTCCCGCGCGGGGCCCGTGTGCTTAGCACCCGCGTGCCCGGGACCTGTGTGCCCGTGCGGACAGAGCATCCTCCGGCCTCCCGAGTGTGCAGAGTGCACCGTGCCGAGCACCAGGATCCCGCTTACCCGCGGCCGGTGGAGGAGCGGAGGCAGCGCAGCTACAACAGGAGAGGCGGTGGACCGCTTCTTACCTTATAGCCTCCCGGCTTCTGTAACGCGTGCGGGAAGTTTCATCATGTCGCCGGGACCCAATCCGTGCGCAGGGGTGTGGCCCGTAGTGCTGACGTGCGACGCCAGGCGGGGCTCAGGCCAAGGCGAAGAGGCACCCTGGGGCCTAGAGCTAGGAGATGCTCGGTCTTCTTCTGTTCTTTTTGGTGCTGTGACCCTGTGTGCAGGATAACCTCNGAGGTCGGGTCCAGTGCCTCACTGGTTACCTCAGGTTACCTACCTGACCTACTCTAACGGCAATTAGAAGTCTCCGGACTTGGGATGTTTTAGGGAATTCATCATCAATTGAGTACAGCGCCCCATCAGCAATAGATCTNCCCCTCCTTAACTGTAGTCTTCAATGCTCCCTAATANTGTNTGACGCATAGCATAGATGTGGATGCAAAAATAATTGATGAAATAATGAGACTGTAATGCAGGTAGGAAGGACACACACAAACACACACACACACACTTTGATTAAATGTGTAAGATGGATTCGTTGTGCTCTACTTACAGACAGGGTGAAAATTTCCTTCCTCTGGATATACAGGGCTGACAAACATGAAATGTGGTTGTGTCCTGGTTGTAGCCAGNTTTTGACCTTGCTTGTATTTATGACTTCCCTTTTTGGTTCCCCAGCGAGTGAATACCACTGGGTAGATTCTAAACATAGATAATTCAATTTGACTCCTTGTTGTATTTAATTTTTGGTATATACTTNTAGGAAAGGACTTGAATTTCTGTTTGAACTTTACTATGACTTAGGATAGTATTGNTGCATCTTACAACTGTCTTTGATTCATTCTGTTTTTTGTTTTGGGGGGGTTTTGCAGTTTTTTCTTTGTTTTGTGGAGTTTGTTGGATCATCTATGTATGTATGTATGTATATATGTATATATGTATGTATACATATATGTATATATGTATGTATGAATGAACCCCGGGGTCTTGCATTGTTACGGAAGCCATCTGCCACTGACCTACACCCCCATGCCTAGGTTCTCATTTTTAAAATAAAGAACATAGAAACTAAATGGTGTCTTTCCAAACCTGAAAGTCTATGTCCTAAAGTATTGAGAATGTATCCACGGAGAGAAATTCATTTTTTCATCCCTAGAAAGGCAGTCTATATCTTAGAGGGTCAAAATAGTTGCACTATGGGGATGTTTGTACTGAGGACCATTGGAAGAGGAGCGTCCACATTCCCACACCCTTCTCTTCTTATGCCATACCTGGGNTTTCGAATGACCCAGGATAGCTGCATTAACTACTGTGACTTTTTTTATTAGGCATGAAGTTATTCTTAGAGTTAAATGTTTTCTTTTCCAAGTTTTGTGTAAACACTNCAATGTTGTTCTAAAATTAGATATTTCTCTTATTTATACTCTACACTGGGAGTTTAGNAGGGAGCNTTCCCATGTAAAAGCATTTGAGGGCGGACGANATGGCTCAGGCATAAAGGTGTCTGCTGCCAAGCCATGCCTGACAACCTGAGTTCCACAGCACTCAAATAGTGGAAGGGCAGCTTCTTCTAACTTCAACAAAGAGCTGTGGCTCGTGCACGCGTGCACATACACACACACACATACACACACACACA
>LZPO01108023.1:177611-189084 GCA_001675575.1 Neotoma lepida | reverse complement strand
GGAAAATCTGGGATTCATTTTTGTAAACTCAGAGCAGAAATCAGCTGCCTGGAGACATCCTGACACTGTCACAGCATTTTAGGGAAATTCCATGTAGTGCATTTTCTGGTGAACACACACACACAAACACACACAAACACACTCAAAAATGTGTCTTTGCCCATTAAGGAGAATCTGAGACATCACCTATGAAGGCCAGTCCAGGGTTGATTTGTTCCTAGTACCCAGAGAGAAATGGTCATGTGAGTTCTATTTATAGGTTAAATATGGTCACCACAAAAATGTGCAATAACAAAAGATGGCTGTACCCCAAGGGAATAACCTGCTTAAAGGAAATCCATTGATCACCAGGAAAGCACAGGCCTTGGAAGATTTAGCCCAAGTCTTCCCTGGCTGGAATTTGACCTGTGTAACCATACACCACCCTCTCTTCACAGATCAGTTCTGTAGCAAGGGCTTCCTCGGAGCCTTAATCCAAACCTCATTTGCTGCTTTTTCCTCCTCTGGCCTGGCAGATGGTATTTCANGAAGCTGGATTGAGTTAAGATAACTAGACAGTCTCGGTGGTTGAAANGTGAATGAATGAATGAAGGCAGGGCGGACTTATGTGCCCTCTCTTCCAGAAAGGGTAGGAATNGGACCCATATAAGGTCTTGGGGTAAAATCCTTCTCCTCTTGCCCAAAAACTATTAGAAGAATGTCATAGTATGAATAAATAGCAATTCATTCTGTACACAAATAGTTCACACAGTGTTCTTGTCACTAGCGTTTCTGTTTGCAATCTGTCATCCCCTACATTCTCATTTGAAAAAACTAAAACAGCTTAGGTATCAAAATTTTATGAACGTGAAAGNCTTTCCCTCTGTGGGGACATGATACTAATCAAATGACAACAAAGTTAACAGATTCTGTTGATCTTCTCATCATTCTTCTTCTGTTATACCTTCATCTCTATCCTTGGCCAGTCTTTAGAAGATGCATCCCTAATCTCTAAACCCTCACCACTCCAAACTAGTCTAAGTACACATAGATACTCCCGACACTACAGGTCAGCCCCAAGCCCCAGGAGCTCTGAAGTATCCTCAGATCTTAAGCCATCTCTGTATTGGGGGTTTCTAAAAGAATATCCCCAACATAGGAGATACTCAGATCTTCTCAAGTCACCCAAACACTCCAGATTCAGAAGCTTCCATGGGACCTCAGAGGACTATAAATCNTGTCCTCACTCCATATCACAAGGGCATGGCTATAGGAAAATTACAAGAAATGAGGTTGAAGATTTTCAAAATGTATTGTCCTTCCACATTAACTAAAATAGTGTAGAAGTCACAGGAGTAGAAAGATAGACCAGTGGAAAGCAGGAAAGACCACAAAAATACACACACACACACACACACACACACACACACACACACACACACATATATATACACACACACACACACCTGGATTTGTCATATAATGCAACTATTTTAAATTGGTGTTTCATGTACAAAAGATAAAACTACATACAAGCTGTCTCTTATACACATCTAGATGTGTATAAGAGACAGCACATACACACACACATACACACACACATAAACACACACACACACATACACACACACACACCTGGATTTGTCATATAATGCAACTATTTTAAATTGGTGTTTCATGTACAAAAGATAAAACTACATACAAGTACACACATAGGCAAACACTCAGGCACACACAGAGATTTACTATATAGAGNAAATATTTTTAACTGACATTTCATGGAGAAAATAAGGCTACCTAATANCATGCAAACAATGGAGTACTTGTTTAAGACAATATGAAAACAGACCTTAATTTTACATCTTATAAACAAAATAAACTATGAAAATAGGCTTAAATATAAGAAAACAATGATAATCTCATTAAAATATTGAAAGACAATAGAGAATTTTAAAAAATAATTCCACCATGAAAGATGTATGAAGAGTCTCCCTCCCACCCTCCTTCCTTTCTTTTTTTTTCCTTCTTTGCTTTCATTGTGTGTGCATGCGTGCATGCATGTGTGTGTAGGGTTGTTTGTTCAGGTTTTGGAGACAGTGTCTNACTTTGGAGCCCTGGCTAGTGATGAACTCATTATCCTCTCTGTCGACCCTCTTGCTGCTGTGATGACAGATAGGTACCACCATTCCTGCTGAGACATCTGCTTAAATCTGAAAAGCTGACGCTGGAAAGACAACTCAGCAGTTAAAAGCACTTGCTGCACTTGACAATAAAAGGGGTTCAGTTCCCAGAATCCAATTCAGGCCGCTCACAACCACCTGCAACTTCAGCTCCAGGAGCTCTGATGTCCTCTTCTGGCCTCCACAGATCTGTGCATGTACACACACAAACATACACATACATACCTATACACATACACACACACACACACACACACACACCACAAATCCTAAGTATGAAAGCTTACTCAGATTCTGTGAAGGAAGGAAAAGGTTGATAGACTCAATACCATAAAAAACTTTGAGCCTCTGTGGTAAAAAAGGACATAGGGCACACCTAGTAAGTATGAAGGTCACTAACAAGGTGGAGAAAGCNTTTGCAATAGGTCTTTCTGAAGGCCAGTAGAGAAGGAAGTCTTGTAAATAAGTAAAGGAAACAGAAACCCCCATTGGAAAATGGGCAAAAGACAAAGGGGCAATTCACAAAAGGAGAAGGAGACNTTGTAAAACACTGTTAAATATCAAAGAAACTCAAATTAAATAACAATGATATATCATATTTACCTAGCTGATTGGCAACCTAAAAGGAGTGATACTGCCCAGGCATAGCAAGGTAGGGGAAAATAACGGTCCTTGTCCAGTGTTTGTGGCAATGGAACTTGAAACCCTCTCTCTAGAGGGCAAGATGGCAGTCAGCTTCTGAATTTAAAATGCATATACCATCTGAGTAGNAATTCCATTTCTGGGAATTGATCCTAGGGAAATAACCAGTATGGAGCAGAGAAAANGGGCAATGTCATGGGCTCCACACAAGATGGGATAGAAAAAGAGATACCCAATGAGCCCTGGGGACCAAACAGAACAGGGCATTCTGGCAANTTTCTAAGAGGAGAGGATGCTGTAAGTGTGGCTAGCTATACAGATGAGAGGAGAAACAGAAAAGGATGCCCAAATGGATGTAAAGCCAATGGAGAATGTTATTCAACTGCAAACAAGAGCTGAATCAAGGATCTCAAGAGAATAGGGCAGGAAGAGACCTAGAGAAGTAACAGTGGCAGGCCCGTTAACAATGGCAACTACCAATGCCAGTTCTTGGGTAAGGCAACTGAAGTTCGATCATATGAGTCAACACAACTGCTCACATGACTTGTAAGAACAATAATGAAAACGGAACCAGGCCATGGGGAGGCATATGGATTCCTTCCCAANGGCCATGGGCCACCACGGAAGGTTTCTACATTATTAGGTTTGCAATCTGGAAAGTTTTCCTTGGCATANTGTAGAGACCCTATCAGAGACTGCCCAGGCAGAAAAGANGAAAACAAGTCATAGATGATTGCAGGACAGGATGGGAAAGGTGAAATGGGAAGAAATCAGTGGTGGAATTCAAAGATACTGGAGAGTTGAGATGCATAGGCTTGAGTGACCTGTCACACAAAGAGTGGAGCAATAGAGTTGTTACAATGCCTCCTGATTTCTAATTGACAGCCTGAGGTAAGAGCATGGTAATAGCCACCAAGACTGCCTAGTGCCTAGTTCCTAGGGAACATTCTTTTAGTCCCCATCTTTGATTTTATTTTCCTTCCTCCATGAAACTTCATATCCAGCTGTCTCAGGATACAGTTCCATTCATCAAATGCCATCAAACCCTGGAACTCCTGAAGTCTTCATCGGAAATTCTCAATGTTGTTGTTATNTGGAATTTGCCTTTATTTGGCTGATAGCTAATCAATCACATGGATACTTCCTTTTTTTCCCATGACAGTCTCCTAATAGCAAAGACTTTTGTGCTTTCAGATTCCACAATACCCAACAGTATTACTTGGGCATGACAGACATCTAAATAGCAGAAATCAAGAAAATGCATATTTCTTCCCTCTCTTCCTCTTACAGTTTTGTCTTTTCAGCTTTAAGAATAGAAAAGTCATAAGTGTTCCTTGCCCTAGAAGAAACTAAGAGAATTGGGAGGAAGTTTTGGAATGCCCACAGGAGATTTTCTTAATCCTAACTGGCCAATAACACTACGGGAAACTATCTTAAAGAAAACACAGTGATGAACAGCAGGGTCTGATTACCACTTCCTTTTTTATACTGCACAGAACACTGTGAGAGTAATTTCCAATGGAATGTTTTCCGAGTACATATAAATAGTCAGGTCAGCTTGGTGAAAGTGTGTTTCCAAGATGGACTGATAAACTAAGCAAGATAAAGGGGGTCAAATGGACAAGATGAATTGCCTGGCACTTTTAGAGATATAGCTTGCACGTATTATTGGAAGCAATTGCACAAGAGCTCAGGCATTCTGTGGGTCTATTTCATTTTAGAGACTATAATGGATAACTTTAATCTCAAGTAAAAATCAGAAAGAAGGCCAGCAAGGTAGCTTGGTGGAAAAGATCCTACAGGCCTGGTGACTTGCACTCAATTCCCTAGACCCATGTAAGTGTGGAAGGAGAAAACCAATTCCACGGAGATATCCCCTAACCTTCCCCTGCACACTGGGGCAAGTATACACATGCACACTAATAATAATAAAATAATAATAATAATTACTATTATTTTATGTATATGGGTGTTTTGCCTACATGTGCACCATGTGTGCATCTGGTGCCTGAGGAGGCTAGAATAGGGCATTCAATCCCCTGGAACTGGAGTAACAGACAATTCTGAGCCAGGATGTAAGTGCTGGGAACTGAACCCCAATCCTCTAGAAGAGTCTCCAGTGTTCTTTATCACTGAGCTATCTCTTCAGCCCCAATAATAATATTTTCATTAGAAAAATATTTAAGAAATTTTGTATTCATTTTACATACCAACCACAGATCCCCCTCTCTTCCCCCCTCTCACCCCTCCAGCCTTTCCCCCCAACCCACCCCCAATATTTTTAATTGGGGAATGATTGTTTACCCAACTAAAATTTTCTTAATGCTACTGTAGGTCAGAGGCAAACATGTATTTATGAAAGACATAAGGCTGGTCCTTGATAAAAATTACTCAATCCAACATACCCCACACCACATAATGCTTCAGTCATTGTAATGACACAATGAGGCCCCTGCCNGAGTTGTCCCTACTTTCCACAACACCCCAGGCTAATCCTCAGTTCCTCAATGTACCAATCCCCAAATTTTCTTGCCAAAAAAGAGCTTCTATCATCAAACATATTTAGGAAATGCTTACTACTCTGACCCCTCGGAGAGTCACTCTGTACATTGGCATGATGAAGGTTTCAAAGGTCCTAGTGCATGCAAACTTCCACTATTNTTAAATGTGCTGCTTTTAACAACTTCTTTGGACATGGGGCCTGTAAAGCCTGGTGATATCAAATCAAAATGATGTTCCCCACAAGACACTTGGAAAATCTCCAGACCTGAGCCTCAGTTTCTCTTCCTTCTTCTAATGGCATCTCTTCACAATTTAACAGCCTGAGGACACATTTCCTCAAAGCCCATTGAAGAACTCATTGAATTCATTTAAAATTCCTAATAAGTAATCATTTTTGTTTTACCTCTCACTGGGAGATCTCAGACATTTACTGAAGCCTTTGAAGTAAAATGATTTAGTTCAAAACAACAGTGCAAATGTCACGAACCTCGTGCCTACGCGTAGCATGAGCAAACTGACTTTTGTCTATGTCTCTGGTCTCCATTAAAAAAAGTAAAGGAAAAAAACTAAATCTCTGTCTCTTTCTATCTCTGTGTTTCTCCATGTCTCTCTCTATTTCTGTGTCTCTTTGTATCTGTGTCTCTGCCTCTCTCTCTGTCTCTCTCTCTGTCTCTCTCTCTCTGTCTCTCTCTATTTCTGTGTCTCTTTGTATCTGTGTCTCTGCCTCTCTCTCTGTCTCTCTCTCTGTCTCTCTCTCTCTGTCTCTCTCTCCCTGTCTCTCTCTCTCTCTCTCTCTCTCTCTCTCTCTCTCTCTCTCTCTCTCTCTCTCTCTCTCTCTCTCTCTCTCTCTCTCTCTCTCTCTGCCATATGAGTATCCTCAGCACCAACTCTTCTTTCTCCTGGCTCAGATACTCTATAAAGTCTGCGTGTGTGGGGGGAGGAGTGCCCTCCCCAAGCTGACCCCCTTCTTCTCATTAGAAATCAAAACAAATGTTACTTCTTCCTCTCTGAGCCCCAGGCTAGAATAAAACTTGAACTATCCACTTTCACAAAGCCCAGTGATTCTCTCCCTGCCTCTGCGGCATTTATGACTCTGTGCAAATGTCATTTTCTTCTTCATCTCAACCACATGATAAAGTTTGCCAAGTCAAAAATACTGTCTTAACTCCTTCGGCATGCCCAAACTCTTAACTCAAAATGGGCATGCAACAGGAAATAGGCCTGTCTCTTATACACATCTAGATGTGTATAAGAGACAGGTGTGTGTGTGTGTGTGTGTGTGTGTGTCTGCCTGTCTGTGTCTGTGTGTGTCTGTATGTCTGTGTGTGCCTGTGTGCCTGTGTCTGTGTTTCTGTGTGTCTGTGTGCCTGTGTCTGTGTTATAAAACCTATGTAGAGCTGTTAACCTCATTTTCAAGGAAAAGAGGAATGACATGAAAATAGTTTAGTTGGTACAAGCCCAGTGGTTCCCTTCAGCCATTCACATTAACTGAGCATATATATGGCATTCTATAAGAAACTGTAGGAAAACAAGACATGCAAGATTNAATTCCTGTCTTTAATCACCCTTCTACTAACCTCAGATATGGCTGACCAGTTTGGGATCCGAGTATATCCTAAATACTGAGAGGGCTGGCCGATTCCTTCTCAACCCTTTGATTGGATGCCCCAATGTTTATTTAATTAAAGGTTTTACCTAGGCCCTCAGTGCCAATGGCTTATAAGAGGCTAATTTTCTGTTGCAGGGAAGGTTGCCTGGAGGATACTGAATAAGTGTGCTTCAATGCCTCCTCCCTGTGCAGGCACTATCATCAGGCCCAAGGTCAAGAGCTCAGGCATGAGGGGGGCTGAGGAAGTCGGGGGTGGGAGCTGTACAGCCGCTGCTGGTGTGTGTGATAGCAGCTGAATGAAGAACATCTGGGTCCTGTCAGTGCTTCCCAGAGATCTTCTCTGTCTAACTGCAGTGCGAGCAAATTAAGATTGATAAATTGTCTAGCTGTTTCTGGCTTTAAAGATCCCAGATGCACTGTTAAATTAATGGTTGCTCTATCTCCCCTCAATCTGACACCAAAACAGAGCCTTGAAAACATCCCAGACCCTAACTCCTCCAACCTTATGAATACACAAGGAAAGCATGGCTTCTTTCAGATGGATTCCAGTACACAGGCTTGTCTATTCGGTGTTTCTATGTGCATGTACTCATGTGTGCATGTGTGTCCAAGCCTAATCATAGACATATGTGTTCAGACTAGAAGTCATCTTAGCCATGGGGCGTATGTACACTCAGTCTGGACCAATATTTTGCTATACATCTGGAAACACAAATTGTTGAACTTACCCAATGTTCTTAAACACCCAACTGTCCACTACAGAATAATTCCAAGAAAAATGAGGTCATTTGTGTCATTTGGAAACTATGGCTGTACAAAAATATAACACATTACTAATAATACCTAAGATTGTTCTGTTCTTACTCTTTGGCATTCAGTTCAATAACCCGCTCTCTCCATGGCGGACAGCCTGTTATGTTTATATCAGTAGGAAACAATCAACCATGGCTTGAGGGAAGAATCTGAGGCCCTTTGCTAACATTCTGTTTCTAGAAATCACACACAATGGAAAATGCTTCCTGGTGCTCATTCTGATACCTCAACTCTCCAACTCTAAGAGGAGTGTCTNTCATGATGGTGTTTATTGTGGGTGCAACTAACAAGAAGGAAATATTCTAACTGGAGGATGGGCCTTTTAAGAAGACAGCAAGACTTTAAAAAAAGGAACATCCACAGCAGAATATGATAACATATGCCTGTAATTCCAGCACTTGGGAAGATGAGGAAGGAGGATTATGAATTTGAGGCTAGACTGAGCTATATAGAGTCTGTCTTTAAGAACCCTCACNGGAGATTTAAACACTGTGATAAAATTAGAGAATCATGCCANGTATGGTGGAGGCTGAGGCAGGAGGATCACTTGAGCTCTGGATGCTCTGTTAAAGGAATAGCCCCTCTGTCTCCACACTATGTGATACCAAAACAGCCTGGGCCATATATCAAAATCTCCACCAAAAACAAAATAAAATTGGAGAACTGTTGATATAGCTATGTCTCCTTCCACTCTCAGAGAGAAGATTCTAAGGGAAGAGATTGGGCAATGAACCTATAAAAAAGTGTGCAATATGTCAGGCAATGATTGATGCTTTTTTGGAAGAAAAAAAAACTAAATTGAGGAAACAGAGAGAGAATAATGGGGTGCTACTTCAGATAAGGCCACCAGGGAAGGAAAGCGCTCACTTAGAAGACGACACCAGGGCAGAGTAATGTACAAAGTGGGGGTGGGGAGCACACGGCTGTCTGGCTCAGCATCATGGCCCTGCATTCTGTTTCCTTTCAGAGTTTCTAGATAACTATCAGACCACACTGGAGAGAAATCTACCAGCCATTCCAGAATGCCAATTGGAATTTCAACCCTGAAAAGCAATGTGAAAATCTACTACTTTCTCCAAACTACCACTTAAGGTTAGGAATCAGAAGAAGCCAAAACATCCAAGAGCCTGAAATATTCCAGTTATCAATGAGGCAGACAGAATAAAGAATGTTCTGACTGTGACAGCACAGAGCACACTGCCAGTGGGGTGGAAGCATGCTCTAAGATTGCTCTCAGATGCTCCGGACCCACGTGTGATTTGGTGGGAGGCAAGCCTGTCCAAGCTAATCCTTTAGGGTCAGACTTGTCACCAAGATTGGAAACATATGCTTTGTCATTCTTTCCGAGGTTTTGTGAAAATTCTCGAGCATACAGCATAGAAGAATGCTCACATATGGATCCATCATCAAGGACNTCAAGGTGTCAACATTTCTCTATGCTTTTTTTAACCTAGATTATAGATACATAAATTTTAAGTGACTGAAACATACCTAACNCTGTATCTTCTCATGTTTTGTGCTGAAAATTTAATTTCTGTTTCATTTGCCTCACCTCAAGACAAAGCAGTTTAGGCTAGGAAGAAAGNCCAGTTATTTAAGTGCCTGCCCCACAAGCACAAGGATCTGAGTTTAGATTCCTAGCACCCATGTAAAAGCTGGCCATGGCCGTATGTGCTGTAACTCCAGAGTTGTGGGGAGAGGCAGAGACTGGAGGATTCCTGGAGTCATTGCCAAATTGAATGACCTCCAGGTTCAATAAAATACCCTGTCTTGGGGTGGGGGGAAGAGAATAATCAAGTACAACACTCAGCAACCATCCCTGGCCTCTACACACATGCACACAAACACACACACACACACACACACACACACACACACACACACAACCAAAATGTAAAAAGAAAGAAAATAAAGTGATATGATGACTTACATAGCTAAGAATATCTTAGTTTTCTCAGATTTGATCTTTCTTTCTAGAAGTGACTTTATTCTAATTTTGGTCTTAAGCAATACTTGAAGCAATGTGGGGTAAAACTATTTGACCCAATTTGGGTAGAAAAAAATCTATACCATTGGAATTACTGTAACTTCTATACTCATTCATTGACCTGACCCTCTTANGGAAACAGTGAGTGCCTCTTTGTGGAGTTCCAATGGCTGGAAAAGAAACCAGTGAGGCGTGGATAATTTAAGTAGCCCGTGTACCACATGAACAGCCAGCCTCATTGGAATTTAACCAAGTAGTTTTCTCAGTAGCAAGTACAATTTCAAGACACAATTCTCTCCTGAAAGGTCTAGGCAACATCTCTAACTATTCTTCAACAAAGAATACTCTTAANCTTTAACTCTGATGGCTTTTCAGTCTTCTCCCAGAAATACGCCAGACATTTAAGATAATGGCTTAACAATGATCAAGATTTTGGAATTCCTGATAGTCTATGAGCTAATTTTGGAGAAAAAAAAGACTCTAATAACTCTATGGACAGCTCCCTTCTTGTGTCTCTCAGTGTTTGGAAATATTCTCCAAAATCTCTCATTTGCTTCTGTTTTAGAGTCTATTTGCAATTATTTAAGTTATTCCTATGGAGAGGTTTTGACACCTCCATGAAGCCATGAAATATACCAACAATGGGCACAGTTTTCTATCTGCTACTTTTCAGGTCAACCCCAAGACCCCAGCTGAGCTCTGGCCCCTGGCTACACTCAGCAGAGCTCCCTCCTACAGTGGCACTTAATTAACTCCCTCCAGCAAATACCAAGGTGCACAAGGAGACCTTGTTTCTCTGCATCCTCAGATTGGCTGTGGTGTGATGGAAGTGATCCCTTGGCGTCCACATCCCTGAGCAGGCCATGACAAGTGACATTTCCATTTCCCTTTGTGAAGAACACAAGAAGACCAGAAGGGTTGATGAGAATTTAGNCTTCCAGTAGCTAGACAAGGTGGACTCAGNTCTAGTTCTCTTTCCACNTTCTACTCCTGATCTGCCAGTAGAAGCCACTAACTTTTCTGTCTCTACCCCCAAGGTTCCAAAGATCAGTTACCTCTCAGTGTCTCAGAGACAAAGAAGGGGACAAGATTTAGAAAAAGACACTATTTACAATCTACACAATAGTCTCGTCTTCCACTCTCTGCCCAGTTGCCTCATCCTCACCCCTAGCTTCTCTTGATGTGACCAGAATGCCACACATAAGCCTGTGGGGCACTTCAANCTCTTCTACTCCTTCTTTTAAAATGGCTCCAAGTTGGCCACTCTCATTCTTGAGTCATACTAAAGAGCCATTATCAGGGAAAGACAAGCCAGCTCATTTTCCCTTTCTCTATCAGGCCTTGCATTGCCATAGCCACCTGTTAATGCAAGAGGAAGCAGCTGGCCTGCATTTCCTTGACATACATAGATGGGATATGGCATGTGGACAGTAGAATGGGGAAGTACAGTCAAGAAAATACTCGGTTCTCAAGACNTTTCACATACCCTATAACAAAGCCTCCAGTGGCCATTCTCTCTTCTCTCACCTTTTCTTTCTTCCCCTTTTTCATCTCCCTCGTTCTTTGGTTTCTCTGGCTATTTATATTTATTTGTAGTTCATAATTAAACATCTGCACTTGAGTTTTGCTTAGCTTTGTGCCTCACTTCCTATGGATAACCAACTCAATCTTTGTTCCCCAGATATATTGATACATTATAAAGAGTTTTTATAGTGTGTGTGTGTGTGTGTGTGTGTGTGTGTGTGTGTGTGTGTGTGTGTG
>LZPO01108023.1:147507-168344 GCA_001675575.1 Neotoma lepida | reverse complement strand
GTGTGTGTGTGTGTGTGTGTGTGTGTGTGTGTGTGTGTGTGTATCCATGGAACACTGGGCAGTGACAGCCAGAAGTAAGAATAACAGAAATAGAATTATCCACCAAAAGTCCTATTGCCAGGATAAGTATCATTATAGGTAGCTGTAAGTGTACAAAAGAGAGGGAATATAAGAACGGACCTTTTCTCTACCTTTTTCTTCTGTTGGGAACCTCAGTGGATTAGGTGAATGATGCCCAGGCAAACTGGTGAGGGAGGGGCTTTTTGTTCTGTCTATTGACTCAAATGCTAATCTTTTCCAGAAACACCCTCCCAGACATACCCACAAATAATGTTTTACCAACTTCTGGGCACCTGTTAGTCAAGTCAAGTGCTATATAAAATGAACTATCACAAAGGCCATGCTGGAGAAACTAAAGTCATTCATCTAACAAATACTAAGATTACTGGGTCAGAGCACAGTGAACATATTAAGTAAAGCCAGAGAGAGNCTTTCTAGGTTCCAACATGAAAGAATAAGAAGGTCAACAAATCTTTCCCCCAGAAGCAAGGATGAAACTGTTCCCAAAGAACCACTTCTGGAATTCTCAATAACCACATCATAAAACAAATTGAGGAGCATTTATTTAAAAATTCTTGAACTTCCTNCGCTAAAGATGGAGTTCTTGTTGTGGCTGCTCCCATATCTCCTCACCCTGTCCCAAAGAATCTATGTGCCTTAGTTATAGCAGGAAGGCCTGGAACTCTTTCACTGCCTGTAAAGCAAGCTCACTTAACTTATAGCATCAACAGTTGGAGTGGCCATCTCACCAGCAAGGAAAAAGAAGATCAGGCATCNTGTTAGACTGGGGGACTGCAACAGATTGGCAAACCAGCTGGGGTGTAACAGGAGTTCCAAGAGATGACAAGGCCCAGGAAGCTTGGTAGGCTTTCATATAATCCAGGTTTATAATGCACAGACATGGAAAGATCCATGAAACGTTGGCTACTGACAGAAAGCAGGAAGAATAACATCTTCAAATTTCTAAAATAGAATTATCTATCAACAGTTCTATTTCTAGGGTAGCATTCCAGAATGAACATGAAAACTCCAGATAAACAAAGCCNGAGAGAATCTGTTCTTATTAGTAGTACTCTGAACAAAATACTGAAGGAAGAATAAAATAGATGTGCTAGAGAGGGTAGATATATAAGTAATTTAAAACTAAAAAAAAAACAAATTTTGCCTCTCTACAGCTCTTCTTCAACATAAGATTGATGGAAATGACAGCTGTGGTGTTTATATAACTAGATTTATTAAGTCTGTGATACCTGTTGTAAATAATAAATGTCTATGGCTTTATCCATCCATTAAAACTTGTTTTAGTTTTAGATTTCTTAAAGGAAAGCCAGTAATTTTAAAAAGAGAGCAAGAAAAGCCAGCCCNCTAGTGAATACATGGCATCCCAGCTACTGGGAAGCTGAAGTAAGAGGATCTTTTAAACACAGGAATTGGAGGCCAGCCTGGGAAACAGCAATACTCTGTCTCAAGGAGGCAGGGAGAAGCAATAGACAAATATAAATTAACAAGGACAGCTGATTTCTAATAAGGCTTTATTTACAAAANCATCTAAAACAGTAGACAGAGAACAATACAGAAAANCATAACCCAACAAAATGCACATAACAACTGACCCGGGTTGTCCAGACCCANTGAATACATCTGTGACANGACTCCTGCACCCAAGGCTNAGGGAACACTGTAGAAGAGAAGGAGGAAAGAGTGTAATAGCCAGNGAACCAGGATGTCTGTTGTGAGACTGTGTCCCTTAGAAATGAGAGGGAACCTTGATACCTCAACAATATGGCTGCCTGAACAAGACCTAAACAACAACAGCACCAACAGACATATCCCNGTGGAAGGGAGAAATCTCACTGGTCCCCACCCACAAAGACCTCCAGGCAACTAATGACAACTGAGAGAGGGAGAATCAATCTTCCCCAAGGATGAAGCCCTCATTGGTTATCCAGTATCACGTGGTCAGCCCTGAAATCATATACATGCAAGCAACACTAAATGGTCTCAAGAGGTTGTATTTACATATTTATACATACATGCAACAATAACAATTAAGAAACCATTTGAGAGGGAGTGAGGGAGGACATGGAGGGATTAGAAGGATGAGAGGGAAGGGGGAAATGATGTAATTAGATATTAATTTTTAAATGATATTTATTTTTTTTAATGTATAAATTACATACAGCAATACTAATGGTATTTTGCTGTTGGGATTTTTAACAAATATGCATTATGATAACAACAGAGAGGGACTAGAATTCTATTGAAGCAAGCTTTGTTTATTTTACCAGAGTTGACTACATTTCTTTTGAAAATAGATTATTTTTTCATACAATACATTCTTCTTAGGGTCTGTCTCAGTTAGGGTTTCTATTGCTATGATGAAACACCATGACCAAAAAGCAAGTTGGGAAGGAAAGAGTTTATTTGGCTTACACTTCCATATTGCTGTTCATATGTCAGGAAGTCAGGACAGGAACTCACATAGAACAGGATCCTGGAGGCAGGAGCTGATGCAGAGGCCATGGAGGGGAGATGATTACTGGCTTGCTTCCCATGGCTTGCTCAGCTCATCTTCTTATAAAACCCAGGACCACCAGCCCAGGGATGGCACCACCCACCATGAGCTGAGCCCTCCCCCATTGATCACTGAATGATAAAATGCCTTACAGCTGGATTGCAAGAAGTCATTTCCTCAGCTGAGGCTCTTTCCTCTGATGATTNTAGCTTGTNTCAAGTTGACACACAAAACCAGCCAGTACTACTCTACCCACCCAAATCCATACCCTTGCTCTCTGTCTTTGAAATCTGCAGACAAATGCACAGAACTAGAAAAGATCATCCTGAGTGAGGTAACCCAGACCCAGAAGGACAAGCATGGTATGTATCACCTGTAAGTAGGCATTAGCTGTTAAGTAAAAGATAATCATACTATAATCCATAGACCCAAAAAAGGCTAGGTAACAAGGAGGACTCAAGAAGGGACTCATGGATCTCCAGTGGGGGGGTGGGAGGGAGAATGGATTTTGTGGGTAGACAGGGGGCAGGTAGGGATGGGAGCAGGAAGGATCAGACAGGGTTGGGGAGGGATTAAGGGAGAGAGGACTGGGAGAGAGGACTGGAATTTGGAGGCGTTTGGGGGGCAATGTAGAAACCTAGTGCAGTGGACACTCCCTGGAATCTATGAGAGATTTTGGCTCTATCAAAATCTCCTAGTAAGGGAGATCTCCTAGTAACACAGAGCCTGAACTAGCCACTGTCCATAACAAGGCAATGCTCCTAGCAGAGGGACTGGGAAACCTAGCTACAAAACCTTTGACCTACAAACTGTCCTACCTGCAAGATGTGGTGAGGTTATGGTGGCACAGAACTTGTGGGAGTGGCCAACCAATAACTGGTCCAACGTGAGGCCCACACCATGAGAGGGAGCCCCAAGTCTGACATTGCATGGAGGGCTAGGAGCAAGAGGCAGGACAGTCCAGAGACCAATACCTAATATATTCTGCTATACTCATAGATTGGTGCCTAGCCAGATTGTCATCAAAGGAGGGTCATCCAGCAACCGATGGGAGTAGATGCAGAGACCCAAAGCCAAACATTAGGTGGAGCTCAGGGAACCTGTGGAACCCAAGAGAAGAGGAAGGCTTGTAGGAGCCAGAGGGGTGGAGGACACCATGAGAACATACCCACAAAATCAACAAGCAGGACTCATAGGGCCTCACAGAGACTGAAGGGACAAACACAGACCCTGAGTCTGTGCTAGGTCCCTGCATATACCCTATGGTTTTGTAGCTTGGTGTTTTTATAGGTCTCCCAACAGTAGAAGCAGGGGATTTCTCTGACTTTTTTGCCTGAGCTTGGGACCCTATTCCTCATACTGAGTTGTCTTGCCCAGCCTTGATATGAGGGTTTGAGCCTAGTCTTATTGTATCTTCCTAGGCCATGCTCAATGGATATCCCTGGGAGGCCTGCTCTTTTTTGAAGGGAAATGGAGGAGGAGGAATGGATCTGGGGAAGAGGGGTTATGGGGGAGGGACTAGGAGAAGTGGGGGGAGGGAAAACTGTGGACAGGATGCAATGTAGGAAAGAACAAAAGAAAAAGAAAACAGATATCCAAAAATAATAACAACAACAACAACAACAACAATAATAATAATAATAATAAAGTAAAAACAAACCAGAATAAGACAAAACAAACAGGGGGAAAATAGAGCCAAAGAAAAAGCACAAGATCCACACATAGATGCAGACATAAACATTTGCACACACACAAAAATCCCATAAAAACACAAAACCAGAAAATGTAATATATAAGCAAAAGATGTGAAGGTGTTTTTGTTTTTGTTTTTTTAAGTCTAGATAAAGCATGAGACAAAAAAAAAATCTCCTCCAAAAATCCCATTAAATTTGTTTTGTGTTAGCTCTACTTCTGGGCATGGAGCCTACCCTTAAGTGTGGTTTGTATATCCAGTGAGACTCCATTGGAGAAAACTAATTTTTCCTTTGTAAGTGGTTATAAATAGGAGATAAGTTAGGCATAAGGGCTTGTGTTCACCTCCCCTTTCAGCACTGGGACCCTAAATGACTTTGACCTGTGAAGGCCCTGTATGTGCTGCCATGGTCTCTATGAGTTCATATATGTGTCAGTCCTGTTGTGTCTAGAAGGCCTTGTTATCTTTGATCCCTTCTGGCTTTTACAGTTTTTCCACCTTCTCTTCTACAGGGTTCCCTGAGCCCTGAAGGGAAGGATTTGATGGAGACAGCCCATTTAGGACTGAGTGTTCCAAGGTCTCTCACTCTCTGCACACTGTCCAGTTGTGGGTCTCTGTATTTGTTCCCATCTACTGTGGGAGAAAGCTTCTCTGATAATGGCTGAGCAAGACACTGATCTATGAGGTTAGCAGAATGCTGTTAGGAGTCATGTTATTGCTATATTCCTTTAACAGAACAGTCCTTTAACATGACAGTAGTATTTGGTTTCCCCTAGGTCCATGGCCTTTGTAGTCCCAGATTCCTGGCCTACTGAGTAGTGTCACTCATGGGTCCCATCTCATGGAGTGGGTCTTAAATCCANTCACAACTCCCACAAGTTTTGTGCCACTTTTGCACCAGCATATCTTGCAGGCAGGTCACCATTGTTGATCTCAGGGTTTGTGGCTAGGTTGGCGTTTCTTTCTCCTCTGGTGCAGCATAACTTCCAGCACCATGAACAGAGTAAGGGCACTACATATTATTTTTAAAGAGATTGTGATGTTAAGATCAATATTATAACCCTTGGAGCAATTACTAAAAATAGCCTGTTTTTTGTAGTGAGAAAGTCAATATTGATTTAGAACAATATGCTAAAAATATTTACTTATATATTTATATACATGATAAAAAAAGGCAAGAAATATAGATAGAAAAGAAACACCAAAAAGGCTTTTGGAAATTCACCCATATCAATAATTACATTAAATATAAATGGGCTAAATGTCCCATTCAATACACAGAGATTAACCTATTAGATAAAAAAGCAAGATTTGTGTATATGCTAGCTATATAAGAAGTAAACACATTCAAATTCAAAGCATAGGAAAAACTATATCCTGTGTGAAAGCATGAATATGAATAGAAATAATAGATTTAAAGAAGCATATTTGTGGAGACCAAGGAAAAATCTTCATGGTGATCAAAAGATCGGTTTACCTAATGGATAGAACAATTATTTATGTTTGTGCGCATGATAGCAATACATGACCCATAAACGACATAACAGTAATTGCTGGGGATTTCAATACTCCAGACTCAGTAACTGATAGAACCACTGGACAGCAGCAACAACAAAAACAAATCAGTAAAGATATAGCACTGAACAATGCATTCTGACAAAATAATACTCCTAGATCACTATAGCCAGAGATTAGAAGATCACAAACTTTATCAAGCACAAAAGGAACATTCTTTAGAGACTTACACTGAGCCACAAGACAAGTCTTAACAAACTTAAACACATTAAAATTATACAGTGTTTTCTGACCACAACAGAAAGAGTGAACCAAGAGAGGAATAAATGTGGGGAATACTTGGACATAAAGCAACACACTTCTAAAAAACCGCAGATCAAAGTGAAAACACACAGGAAAAAAGTTAAAGGTTTGGAGCTGAAAGAAAATGAAAACACAACATCAAAATGTATTGGATGCATAGAAGGCAGCATAGGAAGAAAAAATGCATTGTTTTAGTGCCTGTNTCAGAAGCCTAAGTCAGTAGCCGAAGAGTCCACTTAACACAGCTGAGAGCACTGAACAAAGGATGAAACAATGAAGAGAATGGAACTGAATGAAATCATAAACAGAAAAGCAATAAAATCAACACAACCAAAAGCTGGGCTTTTAAAAAGATTAAGCAGTTTACANATTTGTGTTGCACTAACCAATAAGAAAGGAGACACACATTACCAAAGGAGGAAAGAAGGAGAAGCATTACCAACCTCACAAAACTAAGAGGCTTAGAAGAGAATATTATACCATTATGCAAAGGAATTAAACTACGTACATGAAACTTTCAATTCCTAGAAAAATAGCTGGCAAGATTGCTCAATAGGTAATGCTCTCGCCGTGTAAGTGTGAGGACCTGGATTTGGACCCATACAGCCCATGCAAAGTCAGCATGGATCTATAATCCCCAGCATCCCTACAGCAAGAAAGTGGGGATAGGAGAGAGTCAGTTAGCCTGGTATACACAGTGATGAACAGTGGGAGATCCTATCTTAAGATGGAAGCAAAGGCCAATAACTCAAGGTTGTCTTCTGATCTCCATACTCAAGCGCTCTCTCTCTCGCACTCTCTCTCATATCTCTCTCTNTCTCATATCTCTCTCTCTCTTTCACACACACACACACACACACACACACACACACACACAGAGAGATTAAAAATAGACACACCTAGAAAGACAAAACTCATTCAAGAAAAAAATAGGTCTATTCATACGTAAAGAATTTGTACTAGCAATTTAGTATCTTCCCAGGAAAAAAAGTCTCAGGACCAAGTGAACTCAGAACTATTTACTTTGCTAGTAAAATCTCTCATGTACTCATAAAAAAGAATGCCAAGATTGTAAAAACTTATAGAAAGTAGAGGAGAAAAGTCTGTCTACAACAAGNTCAGTGTTACCCTCTTAGCAAAGCCACACAAAAACATCACAAGAAAGAAAAGTCATTATGTCAATGTGCCAATAAATCATTGACACAAAATCTTTCACAAAGCCTTTTGTGAAATATGTAAATATATATATATATANANATATATNTNTATATATATACACATACACACACATATATATTAGCAAGGTGAATGTAAAGTTGGCTTACCACCTAGAAAATTTAAACAGTAGAGGATTAAAATCCACATAATATTTTCAAAAGATCAGAAAAAATAAGCCATTGCAGTAGCCATAATAAGAAAGAAAACATCAAATATTGGCATGAATATGAAGAAACTAGGGCTTATATATTGTTAATGGGAATATAACAGGGTGCAGACACTTTAGAAATCTGTTTAGATGTTTCCTAAAAATGATGTCATCAGCTTCCCAAAGGACTACTTGGGAATATACTAAAGAAATGAAAACATATGTCCACAGAAAAGCTTGTATCTTAATGCTTAACAATATACCGAATAGATAAAAGCCAGAAATATTCTACATATCCATCAACTACTGAACAGATTAAAAAGTATCTGGTGTTATCTCTACAATGAGATATTTTTCATCAATTAAAAGGAATGAAATATTAATAAATGCTAAAACATGAACTGATGCTTAATAAGAGAAGCTTAATACTAGAGAGTGCATATTTANATTATTGCATTTATAAGGAATATGAAAAGGAAACATTTGCAAAACTACAAAGATTATTGTTTGCTTGGAACTTGGAATCTGAATAGATATTGATTGAAAGTAGTATCATAATACTTGAGACTATAAAAATGTTTTCTTTAAAGGTTTATTTATGCATGAGTGTGCATGTGTCTGTGTGTATGTCTGTGTAAGGGTATGCAGATATGTGTGGGTGGGGCCTGAGAAGGCTGGAAGAGGTCATAGGGTCACTTGGAGCTGTAGGTTACAGGTGGTGGATGCTGGGATCTGAATTCTAGTCTTCATGACGGAGGACTAATCACTCTTAACTACTGAGCCATCTATCTCTCCATCCCCAAGATCACAGAATTGTTCTAAACCTGGATTTTGGTGTAACCTTTTACAAAGACAATAAATTTATTAAATTTCAAAAGATAATTTTTGTAAAGCTAAGGCCAGAGGAAGAATCAAGAGCCTTGAAAAGCACGGCAAAGGAGTTGGGTTTGAGTGTGTGGGAAGTCATGGTAAAGGTTTAAGGAAGGGTGTTGCATAGTCTAATTTNCTGCTATGACACTTTCCCCTTTGTTTTAAAATCTCACATGCTGTTATGTGAAGCCTGAACTACGGAGGAACATGACCGAAAACAGGGGAGACTGCTAGGAGACCCTTACATGAGTAAGGCCAGAAACAATGATAGCTCAGGCGAGAGACCAAATTTAGCCTCAAGAAAATGGAATTGTTGCCTTTTAACTCAATAAATGAAACTGGAGACCAAAGTATAAACAGTGACAAATTTTCCCCTCTCTGGATATAGTCATACAGCAAAAGAAAAAAGAAAAAGGAAAATCAAATAGATACCTCCCAGAGAGAAGGCTAAGTGAGCAGATAGCTTCTGGGTCTCCAGGTTCAGTGGTTTCCAAGAGATGAACGTGGGATAAACAAGAAAATGGAATGATTTTTTAATCATGCAGCAGTCAGACTGGTATGCAACATGTTATTTACATTTTAAGAACCATTTTTTTCCCTCCAAGCATTTTATGTTTGTTTGTCCTAAAGAAGCCATCATCAAAAAATCCAGGATCTGTGTATAGTTAGCAGTTGCGTACTTGAGTGGTGCATGCATGTCTGTGCATGCTCGTGCAGATGTACGGGGCCATTGATGGAGGCAATAAAAGTGGGGAAACAGAACAGGGGCATGGCTGATGAGAGACGCCAGCTTTCTCTGCCGGCACCGGCATTGAGCAGTCTTGATACTTCTGCATGTATTTGAGTCTGCTGCTTGTTTTAATTATCTTCATCCAATTCCAAGTGACGCATGATATCAAGCATGACCAAGAATGGAAATATTTCTTGGTGGAATTTTTTAAATCTTGATTGCTGCAAGGAAAAAAANCNNNTTNNAAAAAAAAATAGCATCTTTCNAAGAACAGAAGAGTCCTGTGACTGAGACCATTCCCGAAACGGAAGGATTAAAGTTGTGGTGTGTTTGACCCATTCCTGTNAGTCATGATGGTGCACCCCAAAAGGACTCAGAGGGAATGCACCACCAGAGCACAGGAAATGAAACTAGTACAGCAGCCAGGGGGACCCAAGAAGGCTTTTTCATGTCTTGGTTTGTGAGAGGAAAGAGCTGTTTATTCAAAATGCTGCTTCAGGGGACAGGAAAACAAAGAAGAGAACAGCGACCCAGTGACCTCCTGGAATTGCTGGCGGTAGCTCAGCCTCCCTGCCTGGTCTGCAGGAAGCCAGCCATGCAGACTCCAAATGTCCAACCCTAATCAGAAGAGGTGATGGGGCAGACCTCAAGTACTGCAAAAGCCATGAGAATGCTATTAACCATATTCAAANTTCAGAGCGCTGCTTCCTCCCCAAGCATCAGGAGGACACCAGACAGAAGCTCTGAGGCTGGGGGTCAGCACTGCTGCCTCTAGGGTTGGAGGCAGAGGACTTGTTCTCTCTCCCAAGAGAGTGGATGATTGAATGTGGGTGGTCAGNTTTGGCTCAGAGTCCTGGCTTAGCAGGAAACCCTCGTTTCTTCTGGGTCACTGAGTCACTGTGTCTTGGATTTGCAAGCTAGATGGGAACCTTACACAGTCTCTGAGTCCATCCTGCTGACTTTGCNTTAAGGTGGCCTTGGCTAGTCCATGATGTTAACTTGACATTATGACCTTTGTCAACCATACTATCCCACACCGTGCTGACTAGTCCCATAACCCACCTGGAAAATATCTGAATACTCATGAGCTGTCCTGCCATTAGCATGATAAGAAGACATAGGTGACTTTAGATTGTTTCTATGGTTGGAACTGTTTTGCTCTTACCCCACCGCCGTCCCCCCATTCACTTTTAATACCCACAGTGACATCCCACCAGGACGTGGTGGGATATGTGAGACAGCTGTGTCTGGGAAGTGGAGACATACCTCATACCTCCTGCCTTAAATTATNGGAGGGGGAACCCTCAAAGGACATCAAATTCCCATATGAAGTAATTGCTTCTTCTGCCTGAAGAGACTTCANGCTTTCAGTATGTGTGTTATATGTATGTGCTGTGTATGTGTGCACATGTGTATGTACATGTATGTGTGTATAATGATCAAGTTTCCAACACTGTCTTCCTCAGTTAATCATTGCCTTGCTTTTTGAGACAGGCTCTGTCATTGAACCCATAGCTCACTGAGTTGGCTAGACTGACTAACGAGTAAGCTCCAGGGTTCCTACTATCTCCAACTCCCCAATGGGATTCAGGCACACACTGCCGCTCTTGGTTTTTCCATTTGTTTTGACATGGATTCCAAGGGTTCTGAGCCATCTCTCTAGCTCTGAAGTGACTTAACATTAAGCTGAATTAAGTATCCCTATGACTTCTTAGCTTCAAGCTCTGCAGTATAGAAAGCATGTCCCTGCTATTAGAGCTGCATGTCACAGCATTCCTCCATTTCGCCTGTGANGGTATCATGAGGGATTCCCACCAAAAGCCTGCTGGAATCCAGAAACAGTTTCAGTCTCTGCCCAGCAGCCTCCACAACCCGCCACTGGNAGAGTCTAGCTCATCTGTGACATCTTAAGTACGTTTGCACTCAGTGCTATACAATTCAGTGTCTTTGGGGGCAGATGCTAGTGAGCTATAATCCTCTGAGATTCCACACTCATCCGCTTCAGATCTCAGAGCCCCATATTGATTGTGTGGGGTACCATCCCATAGGCTGGGGGCCTAAAACAAAAGAGACACAAGGGAAAGCCCAGTGAGTGCCAGCATCTTCCACTCTCCACTTGCTGATGTATCAAGACGTGAGGAGNCTCAGCTCAAACTCCCATCACCCTGCACTTGGCTATGTCTTCCCTGCCATTATNGGCTGTCCCCTCCTAAACANTGAGGCAAAATAAATCTTGCCCATAAGCTGCTTCTGCCAAGTATTTTGACAATGACAAAAATAACTAAAATTCCAGGGCTGACATGCAACTGTCCTGGCTATANTCTTATGATATTTGAGAATGGTGACTAATTCCTCATAGGCATCTGAAAGCCACCATTCTGTTGGAAGTCTAATTTTCCCATTACTTCCTTTGGTATACATTCTATGGAAGCGATCTGGGAATACACAGCAAGGATCTTGTGTATCACCCCTTGACCCAGGTCAGGGCACAAAAACATAATACCTTTCTGTGACCCCAGCTCATCTCAGGGAAAAGATCAGGCAGTAGCTATGACCTGGAAATAAAGGCTTACATAGAGTGACAGGCATGTTTATAATTTCATTTTTAAGATTAATTTTATTTTTAATTATGTGTATAATCACCTATATGCAAGTATGTGCACGTGTATGCAGGTGGCCACAGAGACCAGAAGAGAGTGTTGCCTCTCCTGGAGTCAGAGTAACAGACATTTCTGAGCCACTGGAAGTGAGTGTGTTGAGAACCAAAGGAAGGAGTGAATGGAGTCTACGTGGGAAATGGCACTGGTGTTGGGTCAGGTGGCAAATAGGTTGGCATGAAAAGACTCAGCCCACGGCAGGTGCCAAGTGCTATGTGTCCAATAACATAACTAGCATTTAATCCAGGAAATGATGGGAGATGGTGGGNAGTTTGAGCCTGGGGACAGTATAGTTATGCTTTGCTTTGCTCTGGTGCTAGGAATGGAACCCAGGACTCTGTACATGCTAAGCACATGCTTTGTCCTCATCCCCAGAGTTGTGCTTTAGAAAAAAATTAGTCTGGCAGCTGGAGAGATAGCTCAGCAGTTAAGAGCACTGACTGCCCTTCCAAAGGACCTGGGTTCAATTCCCAGCACCTACATGGCAGTTCGCAACTCTGTAAGTCCAGTTCCAGGGGATCTGGTATCTTCATATAGGTATGTATCAGGCAAAACCGCAATGTACATAAAAAATAAATAAATCTTTTTTTAATTATTGTGGTAACCTCTACCTGAAAACAATAGAGATGAGACACGGTAGACTCACTGGAAGGAGGGGCATTTGGGCAGCCATAACAAAGTGCCACATGGTATAGCAGCATCATAGAGCACACAGTAGCCTAGCTCCAAAAGTAGGGTCCCAACAGACAAGGNGAGAGCTGCATGTCCTCTTAGATGGAGTCCCCAGTTTAGAAGTGTGCCCTCCACTGCCCCAACTGTGTTCTGTCTATTACAAGCAGTCACTGTGTCCTATTCAAATCAAAGGACAGGGGACATAGCATTCCATTTCATGACTGTCAAAGCATTTGAAGATGTTTAAAACTACTTTAACTCCTTGCTATTTAGTTTTTCTTTTTGACATCTTCTCTTTCACTGCTCTCTTCATTCTTTCTCTCTTTCTTTGCTCCAGGGCAGAGAAGTCCCCTGTGGTCTGAAAGCCAGATAAACTATTTAGTAACTCCACACACATTCCATGAGCTTCTATCATGGGCCAGGCATTCTACATGACTGTTCCTTCAAAGGGCTTACATGGGAGCTTGCAGCCCTGTAGAGGCCTTCCCCTCAACCAGCAGGCAGTTCTGATGGTACAATTTTGGCCAGACTATTATGAGTGGCCTTCAGACATCAACTATTTCACAAACTTTATTTGGAAAAGTAGAGTTAAAAAAAAAAAAAAGAACAGTGAGATCACACNCCCCAGGGAGTGTCTCTTGAGAATTTCAAGTTTAAAGGTTGTATTAAGGTTCCTTTGGGAAAATAATAATAATAATAAAGTCATAGAAAAGCATTGGGTCTCCAAATAACTATTGTTTGAAGAAGGAAATTAAAGTGAAAAGGGCTTCCTCCATAAAACACAAAATTATCAACTTCCTTAACATTAACTGAATGGCCATGATGAACCCCAGATATAATCAATCCATCATTGCCTGGGCTCAACAGCTAACTCCAGCTGATATTAGACTCCCTCACAGAATTAAGGGATATAAAGTACTAAATCTTAAAAAAAAAAAATACATGCTAACAAATGGTATAGATGATTCTTTTTCTTAGCCATATGAATGCAAGGAAATGGTTTCATCAGGTCAGTCTGAAACATTATAATACAACTTAGCCTGAGGGGAAAGTAATAAGAAAAGACTCACAGTGGATCTCAGGAGTCCTGTGTGGACTCTTTAGCAGCTCGGTGGATGGTGAGCCTTGGAATGTAATTCAACAAGATTCAAACGATTGCCTTGAGGCACTAAGTTCACTGTTAAAGGGAATTTTTCTTCCTGACTCTTTGCATATATATATATATATATATATATATATATATATGTGTGTGTGTGTGTGTGTGTGTGTGTGTGTGTGTAAATATGTGTGTTGTGGTACTTTTGCATGTGTGCAGTGGGGATGATTGTGCTGTGCATAAGTGTAGAAGCCAGAAGAGAGTATCACATGTCCTGTGCCATCCCTCTCTGCCATGTACCTTTTAAGACAGGATCACTCACTGGGAGGAAAGAAAGAGAAGGGGGAAAGTGACATAATACTATTTTAATTAAAAATGTGTAAAATTTTTTAAATTTAGAAAAGAGGAAGCAGTCTATCTTCAGTGCTGGTACTATGAGTGGCATGCTGTATGTCAATCACTCTACAAAGCAGTACTTCTAATTTCAGGTGTGGTTTTAACAAGCCATCTAGCCATAGCTGTAANTCACGTTCTCTCAGCATTAAAGAAGCACTATCTCATAACACTCACATGACTCCTCAGTCTACACTCCAATTGCTTCTAAAATCAGATAGCTGAGGAAAAGTCTGGTATTTAGAATATGTAGGGTAAATACAACAATAAAAAAGATAGCACAGTTCTTGAGTAGGAAAAGGATTTGAATAGGTATTTCTTCAAAGAAGACATAGCAATGGAAAATGAGGATGTGGAGAATAAGCTTACATTAGCCATGAGGGAAATGCACAGTGAGACTTTTTTCACAAACTAAAAATGACAGGAGATAGCCAGTGCTGGCAAGGAGGTAGAGAAACTGAAACATTTATACATCACTGTGGGGATACTGGAAGTTACAGCGACAGGAGAAAAGAGGCTGACAGCTCCTCACAGATGTAAACAGAGTTACCACTCAATCCAGCAATTCCACTCCTAAATATCTACCTGAGATAACTNGAAACATACATCCACGCAAAGCCTTATACATGCTGTTCACTTCAGCACCATTTATAATAGCCAAAAAGTGGAACAAACCAAATGTCAATTAACTGATGAATGGATATAACAAAAATATATGTGCCCATAATGGAATTAATTTAGTCATAAAAAAAGTATTCTGGCTATAACATGGGGCTAGATGAAATAAATTAGACACACACATTTTCTCTCATTGCATTCNTACGAAATAGACCTAGGTCACCTGAGCCAGAGAGTGGGTGGGTAGTGGCCAGGGAGAGGAGAGAGTGGGACACGGGTTGTGAATATGTATGGGACTTCATTTGTAGATAATGAAGGGATTTGGGGATAGATGATAATGAATATTATACAACTTCATGACTATATTTAAAATGACTAGGTTACAGGACTTCAAAGAGTGACCCTCAAATACATGAATTGTGCCATAACTTGAAAATTCAATAATTTTAATGCTATGGAAGAACAAGAGGTAAGAAAGTAGAAATTAAGTGGAACAACTGAAAACAAGTTCTGGATACCCATAGGCCAGAAGTGCAAGAAAGCAGAAGTAAAACTAAACACTTCAATAATTATTAGAAGGCTCAGCAGAAGTGAAATGTTCAAATCTAGGGCTTCATCTTGCTCCTAGTTGTTTTTCTATTTAAAATATCCTTTGCAAATAAATTCCTCTTGACATACACATCAATATATCTCATTATATTTACATAAACAAATGCCATATAGGCATTTTTAATACATGTATTCATAATAAAAACATAATTTAAAACTGTAGATCACACAAGACAGCGTTCACCTTTCTTATGTGCTGTGCTTTTTTGTGGCCACTGACTCCATCTCACTGCAGATGACAGCAGCTAACACTTTACCCTTGAATAGGGTGTTACACTTTATACCTATCACCTCATTGAACTCACACTGCATACTAGGAGATAAGCAGAACTGGTCAATATAACATTTTGTACATGAGAAGAACACTGCATCATAGATCGGAGAGATGGTTCAGTGGTTAAGAGAANCTAATTCTCCACCATGAGGACCAGAGTTCAAATCTCAGCATCCACATAAGAACCTGGGTATTCCCACAGGTGCCTATAACCCTAGTTCTGAGAGGAGTTAGAGACAGGGGAATTGCTGTGGCTCACTGACTTCCTACATAGCTGAGAAGGTACAGGCCCAAGATTCATGTAGATACCCTGCCTCAAGGAGAGGGGGCAAGAGNAATAGAGAAAGACATTCAGTCTCTGCTTCTGGCCTCTGCGGATACCCTCACATAATCACAAACATTCTCTCTCTCTCTCTCTCTCTCTCTCTCTCTCTCTCTCTCTCTCTCTCTCTCTCTCCATGCCTCCTCTTTCACACACACACACAAATATATAAATTTTTAATAGAAAAATACTGTATCTTAGGGGGAAGATGAAAAGTTTGCCCCGTGTCTCACAACTAAATGCCAGAACTGAGTATTAAGAGCTCAAAAAAAATAAAAGTAAAAATAAACACAAAGAGTTCTAAATCTTGGTAGGCTCCATCCTGAGGATGGGTTATATCTCCTGTAACCATCTCCAAAACTCATGTGGCCCTGACATGTCTCTAATTAGCTAAGAGACCTCCATGACAGAGACTAGACATCCTAGGTTGACCAGATCTTTGATGGCAGAATCACAGCTTTAATCCAATGAGGTCAAATGGTTGTAGGCTATCCCACATACATCCTCACCTGACCTGGAAAAGTTTCTGCCAAGGAGGGGAGCTCAGTGAAGGAAAAGAAAAAACAAACAAATACATCAACCCCTAGAGAGGTGTGGGGAATCCAGTCATTTTAAATCATTAACTTGCTCAGATGAACTCCCACAAGTATCTTTAGAATTCTAGGAAGTTCATTTTTAATCTTCCAAAATATACCAGGGTCAATATAAAAAGAAAAATGTCTTAAATCAACCCTATACTACATATGTATGATGATTATATACTATATACATATACATGTTTTAATATATGTACAAATGTGTGTACTAATTTCCAAGTACCGACCTACACCAGGGCTACACACATATTTAAAGGCACCCACAAATGTATAACATATATATATGTGTGTATTTATTTTTTAACTATATGAAGGATAATAGGATAATAGAAAAGCAGATTGGCCAAGTGGTTGCTTTTCTTCTTTGTCATTGGAGGAAAAGAAGCAAGGATGATATTTCCCAGCTGGACCACACTTTGGGAGGGTGACAGGCTGATAACAGAAGGAGCTATGAAATATGATTATACTGTACTTAGACTGCACCCAGGGGCTGGATACCATGGTGTCTGTGAGTATGGGGGAAGGCACACAATGGTTGATCTTTTAAAGATGTCCTGATCCAATGGAGATGACCAGTGGAGAGCCGCTGTAATCAGCTCCAGAGTGCTGGTCCCTAAACAACCGTGAACCAGAGAAGAGGAAAAGACAGAGGAGAATGTAAGGGAAATCTTCATGNGTGTATATGGGCAAACAAAGGAAGAACAGCTGCAAACAGCTGCCATTGGCTTTAAATAACGTACCAAATGCCAGTATAAAAAATACTAGCTCATGTTCTTTTCTTTATATTATTGGGTTGTTTATACTTAGTAGTAAATATGTACTATTGTAAAAGAAAATATGATTAACATTATTAATGTGGTTGGCCCACAGAGGCTTCCTACTGAGAACTTACTCAAGGTCAGAGAATCTGAGCTTGCTTTACCCAGCAGGGATGCAAAAGGAGACAATTTGGCCATGGGCGTGTTAATCAGGTGTTTGGAAGGGTCTACACTTGGCTGTACGGTGTGCTTTGATCTTGCAAGGGGGAGGTCTTTTGCCTCTCCCCTTGGCATATTATAAAAAGNCCTTTTGAATAAAGCTCTGGGTGACTGGGTATTGACCCAGGGCCCTCCCAAAGCTATCCCATGTCTCTGTATTTCTTATCATCTCTTTCTATCTTTCCACCTAATATTTCCTCATTCCTCTCTCCTCCACCTGAGAACCCTTTGAAAGGTGGGAGCAGATTGGAGTTGAACTCTGGCAGACTCCCACATATTAAGAAAATGTTGTTGTGGATTTTTGCTGCTTAATTTGACCCCACAAGTGAGACACTTGACACAGCAAACATTTTTATATGAAGCTCATGAAATACCCTAATGTTTTATAGATTTATAGTATCCAGAAATTGCTATTTAAAGCGGAGAACTGATGTACTATCAAGGCCATGAGTGCCGGGCTAATGACATCCTTTCTTTACAGTTTCCAAAGACTGGGGAAAATGCTCTTGTAAACAAAGCACTCANTCAGATGCCACTCATTCATTATCTATACAATAAATATGCTTATATGTGTGTGCATATATTATTCACAATACATTACTAGAGGAATATAAATAATAGGGGACATNTTAATTATTTAATAAAATGGCAAAAAAAANTTATTTTCTTTCATATCTTTCTAAAATCTCCTGAAGGAGTTTTACTTGTAGGAATTACTCACTTAATAACTGAATGCTCCCATCAATCCCAGCTCAAGCCCAGCTTATTCTAGGCCCATTCCAGACAGAGAACCGTTGGCATGGGATTATTTATCTATATTACATAAGAGCAAAGTTGAACTGTTATAAACAGTAAGTGAACCATCCAACACAATCAGACAGAGATGGGAGCAGTGGGCACATCAAGATCTTAGAAAGCATCTCAGTACTGAGTCTGAGGTCCATGATGAGATGCATCAAGCCTACACAGTATCTCCCCATGGAAACAAGCATCTTCCAAAGTAGTTCCTCAGAATCTGGCATTTGTGGTTTGGTGGCTGCATCACAGAGAAAACAAACTTAGTATCCTGACCTGATTCAACTGCTAATGAACAGATGGCTCAGTAAGGGTCAGAGCAGGGACTTTGGGTGCATGTGTACATGACTTCAGTTCCACTTTCTGAAAAGAGGTTTACAGAGTCACCCTTCACTCCAGGAGACAAGCAGACACTTTCCTGTTGGTCTGCATAAGGTTATGCTCTCAAAACAAGACACGAGGCAGCTGTTTGGGACAAAGCCCTATCTGCAGCCTATTCCTGATGCATGCTGTTGGTGTTGGCACTAGGAGGTACCACAGGAGAATCCAGTTATCATAACACTGGGGAGACAAGGGACTAGGAAATGGCACCAGAAGGAAAGCCAGATGCTTTGATTTCTGGCCACCCTTGCCCTGGCTGTCACAGAATCCCCTAGCAGGCTGTGCATGCTGCCTGATAGCGTTTCGAGCCCCGGGGCTTAATGACGCCTTGGGACTTTCGATCCTTTCAAGCGTGTTTTGTTGTCTTCCACTTTGTACACTTCTGACCCCCTCNNCTCCATGATTCGCTTGCTCATCTGCTGAAGATTCTCCCTCAACTTCCTCTAAAATAAATATGACCTCCCTTCACTCTGTCCTGCTTCTTCCTTCCAGGATGTGGCTGGCTGCCATCAAGTCAAGGGTTGAGATGAAAGGGAAGTCACTGCTAAGCAAGGGAAACAGACACTGTCAGCTGTAGTCTCCTGTTCTTCCAGACAATCTGACTCAGAAGAAGAGGTGACAGAGGAAAAGGGGGGACAGGGAAGATTTAGGGACACTTCCCACCTCCCAGTGGTGATTGAATGAGGCTGGCTGCTAAGAGAAGGAAGGAAGCCATGTTCATTGAGATTTATGACCAGAGTCCAGCNTTGCCTGCTGGAAAATTACTAAACACTGGACNTAAATCTCCAACTCAGAGAATCCTGTTCCTTCTTGATAAANTAAATCTCCCTGTTCCCTCTTGATAAACTAAATCTCATCAACTGTACAGGATTCTCTTATCACACCTCAGCACCAAAACAAATGCACAAAATGTCACCTGAAGTGATCTTCCCAGAGCCACTGAGATTCCTAATCTTATGCTTAGTTGATTGCAGGATTCTCACACTCTGTAAAGGGACCTCATACCAAGGACGTCTAAGTGGCAAGTACCTTACTTGGATCAAGGACATGAGCATCAGAAGAGCTTTCTGTATCTGAGGTGAGACAAATATGTCCCTTCCCTTCAGGCTTCAGAGAGAGAGAGAGAGAGGTCACTGTACATAGCCTAGAATATGCAATACATGGGTATGAGCATTTTTTAAAAGAATTTCTTTTTAACTATTCTTAAATCACTGACCTTTTTTAAAAAAGAAATCCATACACACAAAAAAAATCAATAAAAATGATCTATGTCCACTCAAAAAAAAATTATGTCCACTCAAAAATCCACATTAAGAAGTCACAGAAAAGTCAGGTATTTTGACATATAGTAGTAACTCCAGTGCTGGGGAGAGAGACGAGTGGATCCTTGGGCCTGTTTGACCAGCCACTCCAGCCTGCTTAAGACTGTTTCATACTGATTGGTAGCACATAGGACATGGATCAGGGCAAATGCTCAGCCCAAGTGGTGTTTTGTTTTGTCTTGTTTTGTTTTGTTTCTTTGAGATAGGACCTCTCTATCCCAAGTTGGTCATGACCTCTTTATGTGGCCCAAGCTAGCCACAAAATCTCAATCCCAATGCTTCAGCCTCCCAAGTACTGGGGTTATAGGTGTGCATTACCATGCCTTGTTCTAGCAAACGGTATTACTGTTGACTTCTAAATTTCTTTCAATAAAAANTAAAAGTAATTAACTGACACTTGTAGTTGTAACTATTTTAAAATATGAGACATCAACAACTTTAAAATTATGATATAAAAATGTTCAAAAACNATGGTACATGGGAAAAATGCTTCTCACTGGTGTATAATTGCTTGGAAAATGGCTCAGTCAGCACNGTGTTGTTTCAGGGTATTTGACTGCACTGTGAAACTCTGAGACTGTGTTAATAAAATTCAGCTGGGATCAGGAGACAGCGCCAGCAACTAGTTGACAGGAACTAGCCATAGAGAGGATGCAGGAGCCNGGAAGATGGATAGAGAGATGCACAGGAAGGAGTAGGGAGGGACTTAGAGAGTCACAACCTTTTTTGGTTTGGGATGGCTGGAAAGANGCTTCTCTTGCTGAGTCTCCAGCCAAAAAGGAAGGTCAGCTCATTGCTTCTTGGCTTCTCTGATCTAGCAGGTTCTCACCCCAATATCTGACTCCTGAGTCTTTATTGGTAAACAGAACAACAGAGACTTAGTTAAAACCTTTAATTGGTAGCCACAGCTGAGCCAGTGCTGGCGAGACCAGAAATCTCTCCAGGCCAAGGTCTGAGTGGCAGAGTGCTGACTGCAGGCCACAGAGCACAGACAGTAGTTAAAACATCAGCAAATTCAGGTGCAGCCACTAAGCTACCAGCAAAACAACACAGTGTTTCCAGGCAAGCATGGG
>LZPO01108023.1:135944-147267 GCA_001675575.1 Neotoma lepida | reverse complement strand
GTTTCGTTCATTCACAACATTGTATAACCATAACCTCTATCTTGTTCCAGAATATTTTCCTCATCCTAAAAGGAAACCCTCCACTCATTAACTCCCATGTCCACACCCTACCCCAGCTCCTGACAAGCTCCATTTGCCTTTTTAGCTCCATGGCTGGCAGACTCTACTCTGCACATGGCATAGAGATGCAATCACAGAGCTTGAGGCCCTTTGCGGCTGGCCTCTTTCACTTAGCACCGTTCCTACACCCTGAGCCTTGGCNGTGAGCAGTAGTGGGCAAGCAAAATGGACCCACCACTGCAAGATTTACCTTTACTGTTAAGTGCTCAACTTGACTTCCTTTGCCAATGACAGTTTCTCCCTTGATTACTCATGTTTAACAAAGAGTTTAATTTTGTTGTTANGTCATTCCTGAACCTGCAAGATTGGTTTCACTGGAGGTTTTGAAGCCTGTGACTATGCTTGTTTGTAATGCAGCATTGGGTTTGTGCCTATATCTTTTAGGATGTTTCTTAATGCAAGTTATAGAAAGCTTAGTTAAAGTACATTAAACAAGAGGCTTATTATCCTTTATTTAAAAAAAAAAAAGCAATACCTAAAGACAAAGTATTCATAGCATCATTCAGCACTAGAGCAGCATCTTCAAAGGCAAGTATTTATTATTTATTATGGGTTTTCTTCCTCCCTCCCTTCCTTCCTTCCTTCCTCCTTCCTTCTTTCACTGATTCTTCTTTGTCCTTAACTTGTTGAAAANTCCCTCCCCCTCTTTCTTCCCCACCAAGAGGGCAAGATATTCTTCAGTAGTTTCCTTTTTGATCTGTCCCCAAACAGAAAAGGACCACTGCTCCTCTCATACTGGCTTTATGAGGACAGAAAAACTGCCCCCAATCTTCCCAGCAGATGCTTTCTTGTCTCACTGACTGGGGCCACCTGTCCTAGGGCCACCTGTCCATACCTCCACCTGGNCNGAACAAGCAATTGGATTTGTGTGTCAATATTTCACTCTTGGAATNGCCAAGGGCCCACTAAATACTACANTCCCATAAAATGCCTCCATGATTGGGCTTTTCGGGGGGAAAAAAAGTTAGGAAAATAATGCTTTATAGGCTTCCTACAGTACCTGCTATTGTGTTTGTGTTGGGGGTACACATGCATGTACAATGGGAACTCTTTCCAAGTAGTCTAGACTGACTGGCCAGTGAGGCCCAGGTAACCAGCTGTCTCTACCTTCCCAGACCTAAGATGATAAACAAGCACCATGGTGCTCAACATTTTGTTGTCGTTGTTTTAAAGTGGGCACTACAGATAATTCTCAGTACACAGCAAGCACTTTACTAACTGAGCCATTTCCCCCACCCCTTGTGTTGATTTTTATTTGTTTTTGTTTTTGAGTCAGGGTCTGACTATGTAGCCCAGACTGGTCTCAAACTCACAGAGATTCTCCTGCCTCTCCCTCCCAGGAACTGGGATTAAAGGCGTGCACCACCACACCTGTTGATTTTTAAACAATTGCTTTTTAAACTTTCTGGTTCCCTAAGGTCAAATAGTCTGTGACTNCAGACCAAACCGATGGGATTGCCAAGGCTTTTATCAAGTTGTTCTGTCTGAACTTTGAGAGCTCAAGTTCCTCAGTCTGATAGCTGGTTCACAGAAAATAGCAGACAGCCATATCAGAAAACCACCCATAGCTGAAGTATGACTAGAATCACAGTGTCATAGGTATATATGATGAAGGTAGCATTTCAATGAGGTATTTTTTACATGTCCCCACTTCCTGTCTATAGCACTAAAGTAGTGTATTCCTGNAGTTATTTCCCCACAGCTCAGAGGCTACTTGGANAATTCCTATTCACAGGGCCAGGTATTTCCCCACAGAATTGCCTAGTTTTTTTCAGGGACTAGCCCAAAACCATCCATTGCTGTCATGTAGGCAGAGTCTTAATTGAGCCAATAAATCCAGGAGCCCATTTATTATGGTGACAGCCAAGGAGTGGAAGGATACACAACTCAAAGGAACAAACAAAGCACAGCCCACATTGGGAGTTGTCCCCTTCCTCAATCCTTAGGGAAGAGGGAAGCCTCCTGAAATTGGAGGCATCCTTTAGCCAAGAGAATAATGAGGCTTAAATCCTGGTGATAGTGAGCAGCCTGCTCAGGAAGTAACACTATCGACCAAAGGATCCTCCAGTAGGGNGGACAGTGATTAATGTCCAGAACATGACACTGCTATGTGGCTTGGAAAGGAATTGCATGGTTGATTTTCAGTCTTAGAGCGGTGATTTTCAGACATTAAAAGGACTTTAGTAACCTTCATCATTGTCTTTGCACAGCAGTGAGCCAGGAAGAAAGAAGAGAGTGTTTAGAACTATTCCTAAACACTGGTTGAAAGCTCATTATCTGCATTTGGTGTGAGCTGGCTTCCCCCTANGATGGGAGGATNGGCTGCTCATACAGCAAGTTTTTCAGTGCTTATCAGCAAGTTTCAGCTTTGGATGGCTGCAGGCAAAGAGCCACTTTCTTATCNGNGATTTTTCTCTTCAGCTGCCCTTCTGCTTGTCTAGGGCATTATTCAGAGACAAGGTGCTGGAGATCCAGTCCAGCTCCTTGTGCATGTGATACATGGGCTTTCTGACAGAGCTTCACCCTCGGTCCCCTGTTGTTCTTGGATCAAAGCATGGGCATTGCACCTTTTTCCACACACTTAAAATGACAATAATTAAGATCTCTTAGAAAATAACCTTTGAAAACTGAACTCTTGACCCCTCTTTAGACATATACCATGTCTACCACTCAATTTTAAGTCTTACTCCNTTGAGAACAGAATCATTTATGAGAAGAAATGCTACAGAGGATGGGGAGATGGAGTAGGGTAAGGAGCAGCCTTTTGTGCTACACTATGGAAATCAGCATGGAGGTTCCTCAAAAATCTTCAGATAGAATCATTCTACAAGCCAGATATATACTCCTTATATGTACCCAAAGGGTGCAAGGACAGCATGTCTCAGAGACACTTACACATCTTGTGTTTATTGTGGCCTAAGTGCCCATCAACAGATGAATGGATAAAAAAAGAAACATAACTGCATAGTTGTGGTGATACTGTGTCCCTGAATATAATGTGCACCCTAATAAATTTATCTGGGGTTGGAGAATAGAACAGCCACTAGACCAGACATAGAGGCCAAAAAATGATGGCACACACACCTTTAATCCTAGCATTCCAGAGGCAGAGATCCAGCTNAATCTCTATGAGGTCAANGCCACACTGGAAACAGAGCCAGGCATGGTGGCGCACACCTTTAATCCCAGGACTTCAGATCTCATGTCTTGCTAGGGAAAGACACACGTCTTTAATCCCAGGAAGTGATGGCAGGAAGCAGAATGGTATATAAGGCAGTAGAGGCTTTTTAAGCTTTGAGGCTTTGAGCAGCAGCAGTTCAGCTGAGATCGATTCGGGTGAGGACTCAGAAGCCTGCAGTCTGAGGAAACAAGATCACCTGANGAGTTGTCGAGGTGAGGTTGGCTGTGGTTTGTTCTGTCTCTTTGATCTTTCAGAATTTACCCAGGTCCAGGTTTATTTTTATTTAATAAGACCTTTTAAGATTTGTCTTACATCTGGTGCCCCACATTGGGCACCANANGTAAGACGAATTTCTTAACGGTCTTGTTAAATAAAAACACAGAGCCAGAAATAGGGTGAAAAGAGATCAGAGGAATTAGGAACAGTTACCAGCCTCACCTCACCAACGCCACTGCTTCCAAAAGAGTGAGTTAACGGTCTTGTTAAATAAAAACACAAAAACACAGAGCCAGCAATAGCGTGAAAATCTAACAGAGATCAGAGAAATTAGGAACAGTTACCAGCCTCACCTCACCAATGCCACTGCTTCCAAAAGAGTGAGTNACTTCCTGTATCTCCACACCTATATTCCTTTCTGTTCTGTTCTCTCATTGGCTCTAAGCATAGCACTTCTTCCTCTTGCTCAGCTCTGTCACTTCCTGTCTGTCTGTATNGACCTCCAGAACTCTATGGTTGATGNTGGGATTAAAGGCATGTGTTACCATGCTTGGTTCTNTTCCCTAGTGCGACCATGAACTCACAGAGAATCAGATGGATTAAGGGNGTGTGCTAACATTGCAAGACTTCTGTGTTTACTACTAGCCGCTGACCTTCCTCTGATCTCCAGGCAAGCTTTATTTTATTAGGAGACACAGTATATTGGAGGACACAGATAAAATATTACCACATTGATGTATTAATTGCTTATATATATTGTATACAGTTATTATACTTATTGTATATAATTTTTCTTATATTAGTTATAACTTTTTAATTTTTTTATTAGACAAAGAGGAGAACCATAGAGTTCTGGAGGTCTNTACAGACAGACAGGAAGTGACAGAGCTGAGCAAGAGGAGGAAGTGATGTAGCTATGCTGAGAGAGCCAATGAGAGAANAGAACAGAAAGGAATATAGGNGTGGAGATACAGGAAGTCACTCACTCTTTTGGAAGCAGCGGCATTGGTGAGGTAAGCCTGGTTGCTGTTCCTAATTCCTCTGATCTCTGGCTGTTCCTAATTCCTCTGATCTCTGTCAGATTTTCACCCTATTTCTGGCTCCGTGTTTTTATTTAGCAAGACCGTTTAGAAATTCCTCTTACACATAGTGGAGCTTTATTTAGCCATGAACCACCACAAAATCATGTCATTTGCAGGAAAATGAATGAAACTGGCAATCATNATGTTAAACATAAGCCAGTTTCACAATGACAAGTGCTGTGTGTTTCCTCTCATATGTGGAACTTAGAGGGGNGGAAAAGGACATGAAAGTAAAGAAACTCAGGAATGCAAAAGGGGAAAAGAGNGAGAGAGAATATGAGAGAATTAGGGGGTNAATCTGATGAAAATACATTATATGAGTGTTTGAAAATGAAAGGAAACCCATTAACCATTAACTTGTACAAGTATACAGACTAACTAAAAAATTGAAGAAATCTGTTAAAATTACCTCAGTGCTACAAATAGAGTATGGATGGCAAAAGAAAAATAAAAAATGGACAGTAGAGGGGCTGGAGAAATGGCTCAGAGGTTAAGAGTACTGGGTGTTCATCCAGAGGACATGAATTTGATCTCAGCACCCACATGGGAGCTTACAACTCTGTACTTCCAGTTCCAGGGATCCATCACCTCCTTCTAGCCCCCATGGGTACCAGACATGCACATGGCACACAGACAGACATNTAGGCAAAACACCCATGTATATAGTTTTTTTAAAGAACNGATTTTCTNGATCAAAAGGGAAATCAGCACTTTCCAACTATATTAAACCTAAGATGTAGGAGTGACTTTGGCTAGATCAGAGTTTGCTGCAAGAGAAATCCAAACCAATGGTGGCTTTGAAAACCAGTGGGTGATTTCTCTGTCACATGAAATTCTAGAAAAGTAGGCTAAGGAGATGATTTGTTCATTTAAAAAAAGTACCTGATGTGCAAAGACTGATGTGGACCTGAACTTGTATCCTCAGCACCCATGTAAAATCTGGATGGACCAGTAACACACCATTGAGAGGGACTATGGAGAGGGGGGATCTCTGGACTTCACTGTCCAGCCAGCCTACATGAGCAGGTGAGCTACAGGTTCAGTGAGAGACAGACCCTATCTCAAAAAATACAGCGGAGAGTGATTTAGGAAGAAAACTGATGTTGCCCCTGGCCTCCATACACACATACGTGTGCATACACACCTGCATGAATACTTGTATACACACACACACACACACACACACACACACAGAGAGAGAGAGAGAGAGAGAGAGAGAGAGAGAGAGAGAGAGAGAGAGGGAGAGAGAGGTTATTTTTTAAGTCTGGCCTGGGGCTACATAATCACTGAGGATTCAGATTCTTTTTTCTCGTGTTTTGCCATCAAAACAGTTTCCAATGGACTGAAGAGACGGCTCAGTGGTTTCCCAGCACCCACTTGGCAGGTCCTTTAACTTCAGCTCCAGGGGATCTGGTGCCCTCTTCTGGTCTCTGTGGGAAGTGCCTGCCTTGGTACACAGACATACATACAGGTCCACACACAAATAAATAAATAATAAAAATTTAAAACCAGTTTCCATTGCATAATTTAAGGTGGCTGCTCTACTTTTTATACATTCTAGCTTGAAGAAAAGAAAACAGGACAAGACAGCAGCATGTCCTTCTCATTTAAGAAACATATCAGGAGAATGGACCAGAAAATCACACACCTCAATGCCACTTGAAAACCAGTAGCCTGTATTGTCACTAGCTACACCTATCTATAAAGATGAAATCTTGTGCTCAGTCAACAATCTCATTAGTTTGTAAAAGGAGAGAAAATATCTCAGGGGACAAGTAGCAGTGTCAGCCATAGTTGGGGGTATTTGACTAATCTGAGTTGGTCGGAGATCAACCAATCCTTAACGATACCCCCCCCCCAGTTACTAGTTCAAAAAACAAGCTGTTTAGACCTCCATAGAAACAGGCTAACAGGAGCAGAATGCCATGAAAACTCAAGAGGATTTATAGCAACTCATTCTAACTAAAAGAAAAAGGAGGATGCATCCTGGCCTTTTGTTAGGACCCCTTTATCTCTTATAGCCTGGACATCGTTACTCTAAACTATTCTGCATGCAGCTCTAGGTACCTGGAAAAATCTCATGGGAGTCCACACTCCCATTTACACCTTCTGCTAGTCAATATGNCACTGTTTTCTATTTAGTTTAATGTCCCATCTACATCTCATCTCCAGAACTTACAAATCCTTGGCCCTGGTTTTGGAAAGAAGAGAGTGGTTCTGCACATTGAGCCCTGAGCCCACTGTTACTCTAGTGTCTGGGAGGGGCCTGCTGGCTCCCATGTGTGCAGCAGATTTTGAAGGGTGTCCAGTCGGGAGTCTGCACAGTCCCAAGTAGCTGAAAGGAGACAGGAAGGTTGAGACGCAGTGATCTATTCTTCCTATGGCGAGGAAGGGGGGTTGAAATTGTTTCAATCATCTTTCTCCATGCCAACCTCTTTTCAAGGGCATGCAAATCTAAGGAGCAGAGGTAAGAGCCATAGCTTTCTAAGAGGTAGAGGTATGGGGGAGGGGAGCTTGCTAGAGTGGAAAGACAAAGACAGCCTTGGAGGGGTGGGCACCCCAATACGTAAGAGCGACCTCTTTCCTTACAGCTCTTTAGATACGGTTGATTTCAGATACAAAAACAAAAAAACAAAAAACAAAAACAAAACACATTCCGGGGGAGGATTAAACCCAGGCTGACCCAATTTTCACACCTTTTGCCTATACTTTGATCACCCAAGGAAATTCAGAATTCTCATAATTTCCATGGAAGAACCCTGTAATTGCATCAGACCAATAACAGCAGCAGGAATAATGCCTAATGCCACACCTATAGAGCTGGGGAGAGAGTGAGGAGGAAAAAAATTACACAAGCCCAGATGCTTATGCTCAAACAGAGCACAGAAAAAAAAAAACGTACCAGAGGTTCCTTTAGCCCAAGTTGGAAGTACATTTTAACCAACTGCATAGTCCCTGAGGGAAGTGGGAGAGATGGCTAACACTTCTTCACTGTGATCCAAAAGCTCTCCCTCCCTAAATTTTACACTGGTGTATGTGCGTGTACCNATACTCACACACATGTACANATCATGTTNAGGCCTGGTCACCAACTATAAGAGGAGGATCCTTACTGCCCAGTGGGGGGACTTGTCTCTTGTCAAGTCAGTCCTGCACAAAGGAAGTGGGGAGAAAATGGAGACCTTGCCCTCGGGTAACAGCAAGTGCCAGAACACAAGCCTTTCTCACAAGTCCCAGAGTGATCCTGTGGCAGTTCCTTCATGTGTTATGCTTTTAAGCTATCTGTGGGGCCTGGAGACGGCTTAGTTAGTGAAGTGCTTACCTCACAAGCTTGAGGACCTGAGTTCAGAACACCTGAACCCATACAAAAAGACAGGCACATGTGTGCTTGTAATCCCAGTGACGGCAAGATGAGAGGGAGAAACAGACAGATCCCTGGATGCTCTATGGAAAAACTGGACCACCCTCCACTACTTGACCAAGTTCCAAGCCAATTTGAGACTGTCTCAAATAGAAGGCACCCAAGGACCAACACTTGAGGCTGTCTTTGACACATGCATACATACACCCATGTGTGCTCACACACACACACTGTTGTGTCATCACTGTGCTTATTACTACTGTTAATTTTACTGTTAATTCTACTGCTTCTAACAAACCCCTTTTCAAGGTACTTTACATCCTGCCCCTGCCCCAGAACAAGCACTGTGTCTACATGAGCTTCTTTAATTATCACAGATCCTATAAATCAGTTCTGCTCTTAATTCCTGTTAGCCACATGCTCATCTTGCTATTGGGAAATCTTAACTTGCAGAGTCACACAACTGACAAAGGACAGAGCTAAAGACATGTGTGTCATTGGTTGGTCACGGTTACTTTTAACAATGGCCAGTTTCCCTTGCTCGGTCTCTCCCTTGCCTCTTCATTGTTCTCCAAAGGCATCGGAGCCCTTTCATCTGGCTGACAAGGGCCCATATCATACTGCCCTGCCTACTTCTCCATCCTTCCTCCACATACTCCTACCCCTGCCCCCTCCACTCTGCCTAAATCTGGGCAAAGTCTCTAGAGAAGTCATTCAGGAACATACGGGGTTATTAGCTCTTCAGTTTTGTACATGTTCAGTAGAATTTTCAGCCTTTTCATCGAATAGACATGAACTAAAAGGAAAGGACATGCCTTTCCCCAATAACCTCATCAGTTAAGTCATCAGTTACCACTGAGGGTATAGCAAGAGGAGGCACTCCCCATGAAGTGACCACAACTCCCTGAGCAACACTGTGGCGCTCTCTGCCATGAAGGATGCAACAGTGACAGTTGCTATGGTACAGAACAAGAAAAGCGTTCCAGCCTTGGGAGATCCATGAACCTCCTTGGCCTTGTCAGATCAGGGGAATGCACAGAGGTGATCAGGTGAATGTGAGCATACTCCAAGCTGAGGAAACAGCAAAACTGATGCTGGCAGGAGCTTGGGAGGTGACAGCACTGAAAGAAGCTGAGGGAGGCTGGAGCTGCTGGGGTGTGAAGTAATGGGGTGGGGCTAGGAGAGCGAAGTTCTCTGGCCAGACTTTGGGTTCTATTCAGTAGACACGGGGCTGCTTGTGATACTAAAATACTGTTACATACAGTCAGTAATAGTGTCACATGCTTGTAAGCTCGGTGTTGTAAAACTTGAGACAGGAGGAGCATGTGTTCTGAGGCTAGCCTAGGCTACAGAGCTAGTACTAATTCAACATGGACTACATGGGGACATACTGTCTCAAAAAATAGACAAATAAGTGCCTTATGCAGGAGGGCATCTTGAGCAAATTGGCACCTTTAAGCAGTCACCATGGTCTCCATTTCCACTGTACTTTCCAACATAGCATTGAACAACAGTTTCCATGTGAGGATTTAAAGACACAGGCACTTAACCTGTCTAAATCCCCCAAGGAAGACTGCACTTCTATTTTTCCTCAGCAGTCAATAGAAAGAGGCTAGGAAGTTGCTTCCATACCATAGGAGAAATGCCTGGGAAGGGTCAGATCATGGCTCTTGCCCTAAGGATGCAGTATTGCCCTGAAGATGGACAAATAAACAGTTCTTTGTGTTTAAGTTCATAATGAAGGGAAGATGCAGGGCTTGGAGCAGGCCTTAAAGATGAGGGCTTTTCAACAGAAGAATGGTTCTGTTGTAGACAGTGCTTAAGCCATCTTTCTAGGAGTAGGTTTATGGATTTGGACAGTGTGGACATAGCTCAAGGTCTCCACAGCAAGTGGTATCTCAGTGATATCCAACACAGATAGACTTTATGTGCCAGGCACTGCCCGAGAGCCTGATGGATGTAGCAGGACCCTGCAGCAAAGTTTCCTTCATTAACAGTGTCTTGCAGGTAAAGAATTCACTGTCCACACGGGTTAAATAACTTGTCTGTTTTCTTAAGCTAATGAGATAGAGTCCTGGGATTCAGATGCTATCCTGTCAAAGCCACCTATGCTCTGTGCTGGAGGCTCAGCAGCAACTCCACAGGGACCAGAAGGTTTGATATGCTCTTCATTGCTACATCCCCATATCAGACCCAACCCTCCCTGCCACCGGCCTCCACTCTGATCCATTCCCAGCACTTGGTACCTGCAAAGCTGCTGCTCTAGTCTCTGGGATGTAGGAAGCAGAACTGTAGTTTCACACTCAGGGAAAAGGTTCACAATAACACATCGTCCTGGTGAGGAACAGAAACATACATCATCCCCAATTCCATTTCTCACAGCCCTTGTCACCAGCTAAAATTACACATTTTCTTTACCTATTTAGTTATTGTCTGACTCCCTTACCCTGATGTAAAACATATTAAATATATTTTGAAACTTTTTATTCTATTTATTTATTGTGTATGTGCATGTACACACCTGTCACAATGGGACAACTTGTAGGAATTCCACAATGTGGCTTCAGGATTAAATTCAGGTCANTGGGTGTCTAAGTTAGGTTTCTGTTGTCACAATGAAACACTGTGCCCAAAAATCAGCTTGGGGAGGAAAGGGTTTTTTCAGATTACAGCTCTACCTCATAGCCTATTAGCAAAGGAAGTTTGGGGGGGCGGGGGACCTCAGGCAGGAACCTGGTGGGAGGTATGAAGCAGAGGCCACGGAGGAGTGCTGCTTACTGGCTCCCTCCTCATGGCTCCCTGTCACAGCCTGCTTTCTTACAACACCCAGGATCACCAGCCAAGGGGTGGCATGACCCACAGCTGGGCCCTTCTGCATCAATCATCAATCAAGACAATGCTTACCCATGGGCCAGTCTGGTATAGGGACATTTTCTCAACTGAGTTTCCCTCTTCCAAAACGACCTATCTTGTGTTAAGCAAGTGCCTTCCCTGCTGAGCCACCTTACTGCCCCAAACATGTTTTTTACCTCACTGCCCCAACTATGTTTTTTGTTTTGTTTTATGGTTTTTCCCAGTGTTGGGAATTGAAGCAGGATTTTGTGCATTCTAGGCAAGAATTCTACCACTGAGTCATATCCTCAACATAATCTTTTAATTTTTCATATATTTTTGAGAGAGTCTTACTGTGTATCCCAGGCCATCCTGGAAGTCACAATCCCCATGTGTTAACCTTTGGAGTGCTGGGGTTGCAGGCATGAGCCACACACCTGGGTAAATATAATCTAATCCCATAGGATCAGGGTTTTTAGTCTTTTAGCTTCTGGAACATTGTCTCAGAATGTAAGAGGGATCTTCCCAAAA
>LZPO01108023.1:86048-99458 GCA_001675575.1 Neotoma lepida | reverse complement strand
CACACACACACACACACACACACACACAGGACTCCTATATTTTACCCAGAAGGCAACTCACCAAGTGGTGGTAGGTTGTGAATTCTTGTGCATAAAAACAAGTATGTAGATAAACCAAAAGAGAAAACTATGGTGGGTGGGTTAGATTTCAACCCGTAATAAAAATGTTTACTCTAATACACCAGAAGTTGTCATGCTTTTAGGGGCTTTCATTTGGTGTGAAATAGGCAATTGGCCACAGATATCATAGAGACTGGGATGCTGATTTTGTGGTGGAAAGGATGTGGATGTAGGTGAACTCACACATGAGAATACTCATGAAGGCTGAAGGCTGACCTAAGATCTTCTCTTCAATCACTTCTCTGTTCCTTTTTTTACATAGGTCCTCACTGAACCTCAAACTTGCCGTTTCAGCTAGACTGACTAGCCAGCAAGGCCCCAGGATCTGCCTGTCCCCACTCCTGTCCCCACTCCTCAGGGCTGGGGCACAGGTGCGATAATACAACACCAGCTTTTTAAAAGCATGGATGCTGGAGATCCAAACTCAGGTCTACATGCTTGTATGNTGGGTACTCTGCCCAACGAGGATCCAAACTCAGGTCTACATGCTTGTGTGCTGGGTACTCTGCCCAACGAGCTCACTTCCCAGCCCTGTCGTGTGTTTGACCTGCCTCACAGAAGGAGTCTGGTCTCCTGGGATATGGTTCTCACTGTAAAAGCAATCATAGTCAAGGACTTGAGGAACTAATTCAATGCCACCCCATCCAGCAANCAGCATCCAGAACCAAAGAACTACAGCTGCCCACTATTTCTGATCTCTACATTGCCTGGATTCTTTTGACTTTAAGTATAGAAAGTCTAATTCAAAATGATTGAAAGATAAAGAAAAGAAAATGATTACATTGTCATTTGGAGAAATCCCAGAAAGCTTCAGATACTGGTTGGATTCAAGGACGGTCTCCCTCTTTCCATCTCTTACTTCTGCTTCCTTTTCTTTGGGTCCAGGCTTAAGTTCTTACCTCATAGAAGCAGAATAGCTGCCAACAGCTGCTGGCTTAAGCCTCTCTCTCATCAATTCCAGTTGGAAGAGCTTGCCTCTCTCCAAAGTTTTCTTTTAAAGGTTTTGAATTAAGTCTCACTGTCTGACTGAGTCATACTCTGCCCCTCTGAAACAGTTGCAAGTGTGTCTTGGGTGCTGCACAATGTGACTTTTGCAGGTGCTGCCATCAATCTTCCATTTGATAACNAACACGTCTCTTGCTAAGGAATCTACACTTTCTCCCCTCAGCTTAGGTGACTTAGGGTTAGTTCAAAGGTGAAAGTTAGCATGTCCATCTTTATCTCTGACTACAGTTCAGAACCAGATGTCAGGTGTAGGTCAAGACTGGGGAAGTGGCACCTGCCTAACTAAGGAGAGATCTCTGAAGAGTAGCAATTGCTGACTGGGTCTGGGGATATGACTCAGTGGTTAAGAGTACTTGCTGGCCTTGTGGAGGACCTGACCATGCACATGAACACACACACACACACACACACACACACACACACACACACACACACACACACACACACACACACACACACACACACACGCACAGGCACACTTGTGGTGATATTTTATCTGTGTTCCCCAATAAAATTTATCTGAGGATCGGAGGAAAAATGGGGCAGCCAGCCGCTAGTAGTAAAACAATAGTCATGCAAGTTAGCACACGCCCTTAATCCGTTTGTTTCTTTGTGACTCCAAGGTCANATTGGGAACTATCGGAAGGGGGTGGTGGCACACGCCTTTAATCCCAGCATCAGCCGTAGAGTTCTGGAGGTCCATACAGACAGACAGGAAGTGATGTAGCTTGGTGAGGATAGGAAATGAGTTAACAGAATGGACAGGCATAAAAAGCCGGGTTAGACAGAAAGTCGTTCTCTTCTCTTCTCTTTGCTGCTTGGAAGTAGCGGCAGCATTGGTGAGGTGAGGCTAGTGGTGGCTTGCTCCTAATTCCTCTGATCTCTGTCAGATTTTCACCCCTATTTCTTGTTCTGTATGTTTATTAATAAGACTGGTTAGAAATTCGTCTTACACACACTCACCACAAATATAAATACAAATAAAGTAACTCTTGGAGTTGGAGAGATGATTCAGCAGTTAAGGGCATTTGTTGCTCTTCCAGAAGACACAAGTTGATTTCCCTGTATACAACTGGCTGGAACTTCCAGTTCTAGGGGGTCCAACACCCTTCTCTAGCCTCCACGGGAAATCACACGTGACATATATAGACACCAACACACACACACACACATACACATACACACACACACACACACACGTTGTAAAAAAAACAAATAAATCTTTAGGAAAAAAATAACAGTGACATGGAAGTTCTAGAAGGTGAGATGAGCTCAAAATGGGGGTACAGTTTTGACTTTACCTCTCTAAACTTTGGGTTCATGGTCAGAACTCCATAAATATTTGTCAGCTTATTGATTTGTTCAGGGTAGCAAAACTATAGCATCTTTAGAATAATGAGAAGGAAATGTTTTCTTCACTGTAAGATGGGATTTTTCCACTTCAGCTCTAGGGTTTTTGTTTGATTTATTTTATTAAAGTACTGGGGATTGAACCTAGGTCCTTCAGCATTCTAGCCTAGTCCTCTACCACTGAGCTGCATCTCCAGAGACTGACAGTTACCAATGACCTCCTTTATGCCAAACTTTTTTTTCCTTGCTAGTAAAAAGATGGCAGTAAACTGTATAAAACCCCTGCTCTCGGGGACTCTCGGGGAGCTGATATACTAGAGAAGGTGATGAGCGAACTACAAGAAGCTGAGTAAATAAGTACCATCAGGGGCTGGGGAGATGACTCAGCTGGCAAAGTGCCTGCCCTGTAAGCATAAAGATTTGAGTTCAGATCCCAGGCATCCATATAAAAGCCAGGTGCAGTGGCTTTAATCCTGGCACTGGAGTACAAAACCAGGAAGATCCCTGGAGCTCATTGGCTGGCCAGCCAGTCGGGCTGGATCAACAAACTACAGGTTCACTGAAAGACCCTGTCTCAAAAGAAAAGAAAAAAAGAGAAAAGAACAGAAAAGGAAAAGAAAGGAAAGGAAAGGAAAGGAAAAGAAAAGAAAAGTAGTGGAGAGAGTGATTGAGGAAGATACCTGACATTGACCTCCACACACATGCATGTGTACACATGCGCACACCCACATAATCATAAACTATTAATAATAGTTATTATTACTATTATTTTACAGATCAACTCAGGGCAATAGGTATTTAGAAGATGGCAGAGAAGACAAGGCAATCACAAGGATCCTGAAGAAGGTGATGTGTGTTCATGTGTGTGCAGGTACACCTGTGTATGCAGGCACTTGTACAGGTATGTGTGTGGGCTGCTATTCCTTGGGCACTATCCACCTCGTTTTTTAAGAAAGGATCTCCCACTGGCCTGGAACTCACCAAATACGGTAGACTGTGTGTCCAACAAGCCCAATGGATTCACCTGCCTCCACCTTCCCAATGCTAGAATTATAAGCATGTATCTCACTCAGCTTTTTATGACCATCAAATCTCAGAAGGTATATGTGAACTTGTCCCACAACTTCATGATAATAATTAGCTATAAAGCAGCCCATCTACAAACCTGTGAGCAAGGATTCCTCCAAGGAGCCACCAGCACCCCAAGGCTTCCTCCACACTGAAGCCAACGAGGCTTGAACCGCAGGACACAAGCTGCACAGGGTTCAAATTCTGATTATGTGACTAGGTAAGTTCCCTCTTACCAACACGGCCAGGGTTTCTCTGTGTAGCCGTGGCTGTCCTGGAACTCACTGTGTAGACCAGGCTGGCCTTTCAGGGATTGAAGGCAGGCTCTCCTGCTTGCATAGCAAACACTTTAATGACTAAGTTATCTCTCTATCCTCTTTAAGTGTGTGTGTGTGTGTGTGTGTGTGTGTGTGTGTGTGTGTGTGTGAGTGAGTGTGTGATATATCAACATCTCATTCCCTGCTTCTGTCTCCAAATCTAGATCCAAGGTCACAGACAGATGCCTCCCAGTTAGAATGGCAACACTCACTCTCCCTCTTCCCTTGAGCTCACCTTGTTGGAGAGAGCAAGTCAGAGAGTCAAAGAAAAGCAGAACTGAGAACCTTTCCTTGGCATTCAAAAGCTATCATTGACCTTGAAAGAACTGCTGAGCAAATTTGTTTCCCATTGGCACGAGCCCCGAACATTCTGCCCAATGATAAAAACCTATTGATCAAGGACCTGCAAAGTATCCCAGACTCCTTAGCCACTGTGGGTCACAGGAGGGAGAACACTATCCAGGGACCTGCAGGTACAGAAGCAGAGATTCACATCCGCTGCCTCCTCTATAGTCACAACTGCTCCCACAAAGCTGCCTCCATGCATTCATTCACAGAAGTCTGCTGGATGACATGCCTCTCCTGGCTGAGGAGCTACCTCAAGGAAAGAAAGTAGCTTGTCTAAGAAGGAAAGACTCTGTAGGAAAGGCACAGGATTTACGTAGAGATCTGAGCCTCACATAAGAGACCAAAATTAGTGTTCACCTAAATACAGAAGTCCCCCAACAGTGATCCCTTACTTTTCATTTATTTAACTACTGATTTTGAGACAGACTCTCATGTAACCCACACTGACCTCAGATTCACCATGTAGCCAAGAATGACCTTGAGTTCTTGATCCTCCAGACTGTACCTCCCAAATACTGGGAGTAAAAGCATACACCACCACATCTAGTTTTATGCCATGCTGGGGATCAAACCCAGGACTTTCTACATCTTAAACAAGCATTCTACCAACTGAACTACATCCATAGCCTTCACCATTCCTTTTCTTAAGTGGTTAGCAAAGGAGTTTAGACTAAAACGCTAAGCCCTTACAATTCCTAACTTTGGGTACATTTAATCTAAACTGTAAACAAAACGCCAGCAAACAGTACTCCTCCGTGCCACACTTCCTGACCTGCACAGTGCTGCTAAGTTAGCTGTTTGCTAGCAGCTTCTGATTCAGGGGTGGGGGATATGGGGCAGGGACTAGGAGAGGAAATGGGGAAAACATAATGGCTCTCAAAGTGGACTCAGACAATCAAAATCCCACCACAGGGGTGCCAACCCCAGGAAAGAGCGCTGTAGAACAAATAATCTTGTGCTAAGAAACCTTGACGCACAGTTCTAAAGTCAAGGCCTCCGGAAAATTCGGACAGGAAAAAGTTCTGCATGTAGCTTGCTTTCTTTTGGCACAAGCCTCAAAAACTGAAATAAAATACTGCACACTCAAGAGACTTCAAGTAAGTACAGTCATAAGTCATTTACTCAAACAATGAGCAATTTTAATATGGGTAACAGGAAAAGTTCTAGAAGGAAAGAACACTCCCGACTTCCATTGTTCTGTGAACACGCCCTCTTAAGTACTTTTCCCCCCCTGCAGTAGCTGAGTGGGTGTCTGAGGATCGGAACATGAGAAAAAGGTAATACCAACTTCTTTTTATTCCAGTAAAGAATCAGTAGGATTATTTCATTCTTACGTAATGCTGAATGCATGATTCGCAAATGTATTTGCTTGTGCAATGGCGCAGAATTTGTGTGATTTTTTTTTGGCCTCCCACCTAAGAGACTAGAAAATATTCATGGGATGAGAGAAGGCTTCTCTGGGCTGGCTTTCTTCTTGGCTTGGGGACCGGCTTGCAGAGTGCTGTCTGCAATTCATTTAACCTCTTTCTGTTGCTCAGGGGCATTTACAAAATAGGATGGGATGGTGGTCCCAAACTGATTTTCTCTGATTAGAAACTATGCAGACCTTGGTGTTGCTAGGAAGGTACATAGACTTTAAAGGCGGGATTTCCATGAGAACTTCATCACACACACAGTAACAGTGACAGTAATAGTAACAACAACCATCACATTCAAACATCTGTACTTAGGATTGTAGTCTTTATTAAGACTTCTTGTTCCTTTAAATGTTGTAGAACTATACAGCAGCAGCTCATACACCAGTGGCCTGAGTGAACAACCAGGCTTAGAAAAATGATGTAGAACAAATGTGTTTTCTCTCGGAAACATTATATGAAATCATGATAAACTCCTAAGATATTACCAAAGGCCCTGTATGCTCCTTCCACAGTTTCTCAAACTATAGCATCTTATACATCAGCAGTGCACCATCAAAGCCCGGAAATGGACGCTGACACCATACCAGGAACTAGACTCAGACCTCACTGGACCTGAGTTTTAAAACATTTGAACACTGCTGGTGGTGATGAGCCATTTGCTTTCACTTTGTTCTTGGAGGTGACATGCTACAGGCAGTTTGAGCTTGCAATCAACAGACCGGTATTATATTTGTGGTAAATAGCACTAAATCTTGTGTTCTCGTTTATAAAATAGAAACAATATCAATCAAAGAAGCCATTATGAGGAACTACTCTAGTCCAGTGAGTGGCATATATTAAGAAACCCCTGGGCTGTGGAGATGGCTTCGGCAGTTGGTAGAGTGCTGCCTTGTAAGCCCAAGGGCCTGAATTCAGTCCCCAGAACTCATAACAAAGCTGTGTGGTGACATGCACTGAGGGAGGCAGACACAGGGATCTCTGAGGCTTGTTGACCAGGCAGTTTACCTAAGTAAGTAATTTCCAGGTAAAAGTGAATAGACCCTGTCTTAAAAACAAAGGTGGACCACGTCCTCAAACTACATCTAAAGATGATGGTACACATGTACCCACCACACATGTACACACAAACATCCCAAATTCAGAATTTATCAGGGGTGTGTGTGTGTGTGTGTGTGTGTGTGTGTGTGTGTGTATGTGTGCGTGCGCACGCAGAGGCAAGGTATCCATGGTGAGTGTGGCAGTCAGAGGACAATCTTAGGTGTGGGCCCTAGCCTTCCACCTTGGATGGTTTCTTGGCTTTTCTTACTCTGTACACTAGGCTACCTCATGAGCTTCTGGAAATCCTCCCATCTCTACTTCCTATCTTGCCGTAGGGACACTGGGAGTGTTACTGAGTCCAGCTTTTAATATGGTCTGGAGACTCAGGCCCTCACACTCACAGGGCAAGTACTTTACCCATTGAGCCATCTCTTCAGCTCTCTCAGAGTGTTTTAATGGATGAGTTTCAACTCTGAAGACGTTTCATTTTAATCACTCCTGTTAGCAGTAGCCACCCCCCACCCAGTCATCTCCCTGCTTTGTACTCTGTGTCCCTGTGGGCTGGCACCCAAGTAGGAGTTGAGGGCTCAGCATGCTTTTCATCTTCTCCTCCTAGCTGGGAGCTGGACCTGGAATCACAGTAAGGTAGCTGTAATTCGAGAGTGAAAAGGTGAGGCTGTCCCTAACAGCTGGGTTTCTTTCTGTCTTCCTGTACAGGTACACAATTCATACATAGTGTAGCTTGGGTCATGAAGGTAACTATCAAACCCATACGGACATTGCCATCTCCGAGTTTTTATTGTGTATCACAAGAATTTGTTTATGAAAAGTCAACTGGGCAAGCACCATCCTTCATTGTGTTTCTAGTGCATTAACTACCTGCCATCACTTAATAAAATTTCAGTAACGAACCCCCTTTTGGCCTCTTGTTCTGGAAGCAGTTCTCAGCACACAGTGATTCTGGAGCAGATTTCCTCAGAGCTGAGGTCCCCCGCAATGGGTCAGTGAGGGTCACTGTGGTGCTGGTTGGGGACGCACTAGAGGGAATGGGTCTGAGGTTTTAGGGGGAGACACACAGGCAAGACTGTAGATAGAAAGGGAAGTTGTGGTATCGAAGGTGGCATTCTTTGACTTAGGACAGTCTGGAGATTTGGGCAAAGAGCTCTGACTTTGGAACAGAACTGATTTAATAGAATCTTCTTCTGCTACTGTCTCCCCCCCCTCCCCCGATTGCTGTGATAAAATGCCATCACAAAAGCACCTTAGGTGGGAAAAGGGTTATTTCAGCTCCCAGTTCCAGGTTACAGTTCATCATAGCAGGGATGCCACGGTGGCAGGAGCTTGACGGGATTCATATCACACCCATAATCAGGAGCAGAGAGAAATGGATGCATGCACGTTAGTGTTCAGCTTGTTTTCTCTGCTCTTACACAGTTTGGGACACCTGCATAGCTGTCTCTTATACACATCTAGATGTGTATAAGAGACAGGCCTAACCTTGAACGTGAGAGCTTTCTGCCTCAGCCTCCGGAGTGCTGGGGTCATAAGCACAGGACTTGATGCCAAATCAGTTGTGGGGTGTGACAAAGACTCTAATTAGGCCTCTGATCGCCTGGGTCCATCTGTTCCCCTCTTGTAAAACTTTGCTTTAGCAACCCCCCTCTCCTAATCCTAAATACGCAATCACTCCAGATATCCGGGCATGCTTCACAGCCCCAAAAGCGATGTCTGAGCACACTGCCCTGCCTTCAATAAGAGTCCTCCTGGGTGACTTTAGCTAGATCTCTATCCCTAATGCTTCACACACACACACACACACACACACACACACACACACACACACACACACACTGCTCCTTGGTTATAAACGATTGTTTGTCCATGCTGAGTCCCAAGTCCAGCAAAATATATCTCCCCTACCACAAAATCCCATTGTAACGGTCCCTGTTGCAATGCTCCTGAATAGTCTTCCCCATTGTGTTTTAACACATCATTGAATTTTTTTCATAAAACAGAGGTGAGGAGGAGGAGAAATCACCCAGTGAAAACTTCCTTACCTTTCCCTCCTAATGCTATACAAGCAGGATTGAACCCGTGGTGTTGGGCTTTCTGCAGTCGGGTTTAGGTATTATTACCCTACCTGTAAGACTGGCTGTCAAATCTACCCTGGGGGGAAGTCAGAATAGTGGCTCAAGACAGCTGCAGGATGGAAGGTCACACCCTAGACTCTAATGCTTCCCGTGGACCCGCAGGTAACCGAGCATGACGTCAAACGCCTCGGGCCTGCGGGAACTGCTGCTGGGAATGGGAGCCCCGGGGCGCCCAGCGCAGGGGTCAGGGGACGCGGAGGGGGGTGGGGGGAACTCCCGCAGCGCGGCGACCGCCAGGTGGCACCACGGGCCCGGGGCCCATGCGCTCCCGCGGGCGCGGGGCGGGGCAGGAAGGGGTTAAGGCGCCGGCAGAGCGGCCGCGGCGGTCGGGGGAAGCCCGGCGCGGGGCGCGGAGGAGGGAGCGGCAGGCTGCGGGGCCCCGGCCAATCGGGCGGCTGGCCGGGCGCGCGGAGCTACAGCGCCATGGAGGGAGGCGCGGCGCCCGGCCGCCCGTGACCGAGTGTGGCGAGCCCGAGCGGCCCGCGGCGCCCGCGGCGCGGAGATGAGCAGGTCCGCCGCGCTGCTGCTCTGCCTGCTCGGCTGCCACGTCTGGAAGGCGGTCACCAAGACGCTGCGGGAACCCGGAGCGGGAGCCCAAGGTCGGTGGGCGGCGGCGGCGGGGCCGGGGGCCGCTTTTGTGTCGCGCCCGGGCCTGGCGCGGCAGCGGTGGCGGCTGGACCCGGGCCGCATTGTGGCAGAGGCCCAGCAGCTCGACCTGCACCGCGGTCCTGCAGCCCCTATGTCGCGATACCCGGGGGGCGGCGCCGCCCCGGGAACACGCTGGGCCCGCGGCGCAGATGCTCCCTGGGGATCTGGGTGGCACCAGCTGCTCTGGCTGCCGCCTAGGTGGCAGCCGCTGGTGATTCTTCTGCTTACATCTGAGGCGCTTTCCTTTATGCATGACTAGGACACGCGGCTCCATAGCCCCTGCAGCGGGAGAGGGCGACGTGGGGCTCGCTGTCTCCTCTGCTTCCCTCTCTGGGGTCCCCGGAGCTCCGGTCCTGGAGTCTCAGCACGAAGGCTGCGCCTGGCCCTTTTGTTGTAGCAGGGAGGGGGGTGACCGCCGCCCTGGGGTGCCCCCTGCGCCCTAGGGACCCGAGGTCTGCTGCCGCAGTTTAGGAAAGTTTCGGGGTCTTCTCCCCCCACCCCCTTATCCTACGTGGTTTCCAGACCTTTAGGGATTTGTTGGGCAGTCACAGGAATCATCGTGAGAAGAGAAGAGAACTGCAACTGGGAAGCCCTAATCACTTAAAACCATTTCCATGTCTGTCTGTCGCCAGCTCCTGCCTTTTGTCTAATCTTTGGCCTCTTGCAAATCTGCTTTCCAGTTGCACAAGTAACGTGGTCGCCACCAAGAATGGCCACACGTTTAAAAAAAAAGAAAATCAGAATTTATTTGAGGACAACCCTGGAGCTTCCTTGACATGATTTTGTGGGGACAAAGTCTAGTGTTTCTCTGTTGCTGGCCTTTTTTCTGAGGAGCAGCTAAGGCCAGTAGATGAGCATCTGTGAATCTATCCAGGGCACCTCTTGCCCNGGGTTAATTTGGTTAGGGAGGGGCCTTCATTGGGCTTCTGTGAGCTCCTGCAGGCGCTCAGACCCTTGCCAAGATTCCTGATTCCTGATAGAAAGGTGTGTGCCCTGCTAAGTTAGCCCTACAGGCTGACTGAAGGAACGCTCCATCCCAGTATCCCGTTACAGGGGTCCTGCCTCACCCTTCTTCCCCACCCTTTGGAACTTGGGACTAGGGAAACGTTGACTTCCATGCGATATCCTGGTGGTTTCTGTTGACAATCTGAGTTTAGCTAATGATGCTGAGGGTTTTCATATGCAATGCTTGCTGAATCGCTGGTTGGCATCTTTTTTAATGCTTGCTGCGCCCATGGTTGACAGTAAAATAATACCATTAGGAATTGGGTGTGAATTCAGTAATGCANGTTATGGAAGGAAGGCATTGACAGGGTACCAAAAGACCCGTAAGTCTCAGTGGGAGGGGGTACTTACATTAGGTCATCAGTACTGAATGAGAGCCTCTTTCATTAATACCCCACTGCTTTTTGAATCAGCTATTTTAATGAATGATATTTGTGCCGCAATGAGGCCATTATTTTCAGAGGGCAGGTTGGGTTTGTTGTTTTGTAGTTGAAATAGCAATACATGGAAATAATGAATTCATGTATTTATAAAATAGGAAAAGACATGGCTTCAGTTGAAAAAAAAATCATGGAGGGGGAAAAAAAAAACCCTACTGGTTTTCAGGTCTAAGACCATGTTTTCATTAAGGTCTTACTGCTAAATCCCTGGAAATGGAATTTTCCATAAAGCAAGAGAGAAATGGCCAGCCTGTGAGACTATTTATGTCCTGTCTGGTATATCCTAGGGTTTCAATGGAAGATGAAGATGGATACTGTTGCCTTTGGATTTCTTCCTTGATTTGCTATTTCTGGTAAGGGTGGTGTTTTAAGGTGTCAGTCTCAACACCTGTAATCAGAAGTCTCTGTCGCACCACCTGGTACCTGGATTTTGAGCTAGTGGGTCTTTAAGGAAATGGACAATTTCTCTTGTCATTTGAGGGTACCTTTAACTTGCTGAGTTCTTCAAAGCCTCTTGATGTCTGTCNTTCTCCTAACATAGTTAATCAATTCATGTTCTCTCTGCTCTCCTAGATCTGTATACAAACAAGACAAGTGCTAGATCTGATTTCACTGTGCATATGTAAGCCAAGTGTGAATTTGTTTGGCACATATAGTCAGTGCAGGATGGGGGAGAAGTTGAAGATACTGAAGTATATACCACAGTGTAGCCTGAGGTCCTTTTATCTGTGTGTATTTTAGGAAGTTTGTATACTTCCTCTGAAATCCAATTTGTAAGAGCTTTGCTTTTATTACAGAAATGAGGTTGAATTATAGCTTGAACAAATATTGTATAGAAACAAGGCCTGGCTATTACTTCAGGAAACCTACCGAAACCTCAAACATACAGAAACCATCCACTCTAGGATGACAGCTAGTTCCCGGGACTCAGTGATACCTCCTTTAATAAGTGTAGCCTTGTGATATCTGGGGAAATGAGCATCGGCAACATTTCCTGCTACTTCTTTGCTCTTTAAACATTCCTGATAAAATTTAAGGGTTGGCTTCCCTTGCTGTAGCTGCTTTGAGTCTGCAGAGTGACTTACACAATGCAACAGTTAGTGGCCATGTGACTGGCCGTGATTGTAAACTCTCTCTAGAGTATGACTGAATGTTTCATCTGCATTGTTCCGCAGTACACAGGATCATTTTGTGGGAACTGGACGGAAGGCATTATTTAAGAGTTGACAAACAACTCTGTGCCTCTTACAAAAGGGGTTCAATAGATTCTTCTCCAAGGATGAGCTGGACAAACGTACTCTACCGGGGTGTCATTTTGAAGCCCAATGCCATGCGCCACAAGAAGGCTCATCATTAGGTGAAGGACTTGGTGCTCAGACTCTTGTCATAGGACCTTTATTTTGTTATTATCTGACAGAAAGATATTTTATAGCAATATATTAACTTTCCCTACATCTNAGAAAATCTACCATCTGCTGGAACATTTGAGTGAATGTTTGGCTGCTTCTCTTTCCGAGAGGCCTATTCTTTACCGAACTTGAACTTCAGTTCAGAATACTGTGTTCAGTTGAAAGACAGGGAAGCAATGGATGGGGGGCTGGGGGGCTATTAGGAGGAGCAGCCAACAAGCTACACTCCTTCCTTAACCTAAGACTTAATTTCTAAATACAACTCATGGGTTCACATTNGGGAGCACGGATGAGTTGGACATACCAAGCCCACCGGGTTTCAAAAGGAGGATGTTTTTTTTCTTACCCTTCTACATCTTACAATCTAGTTGGAAAATAAATGAACTACAAGATATCACAGACGTCCTTGTTACNTAATTAGTCAAGAATCTTTGAAGTAAGGTGAAATACTCACCCGACAGAAAGGCTAGCTTCTGGCAGTCTGCTGTGTTTACTTCTAGGTATGTTGGTCTACCCACAGTGTGCAAGGGAGATTGTATAAGGACAACATAAGCGCACAACACCTCACTCCAAGCTCTCAGAAATGCCAAGTTGGGCAGAAGAAGGCCTTTTGGACATCAGATGTTTGAGCTGCTAAGGCATACATTAGGCAGCGCTGGTACCATAGTGATTTCCAGTCTCAGTTTAAGGCCACAACCCTGGAGCCCGTTAGGTAAAGCTATCTTATACTGATTGGGTAATCTAGTTGGGAGGGTAAGATTGTCAAATGTACGTCTAATGTAGTCATCAAATATTTTAAAACCCTTTATTTTTCATAAAATATAAAAGGACAACCTCACTGTGAAAACTACAGGATGGTTTGGAATTGTGGAAAGTCGCAACTAGAACAGGAAAAGAAGGCCTGGGGGACAGATGCTTTGCAGCTGAGTTTGTTAAAGCTGGTGTCACTGTACNGTCCTGTCTGTCCTGTGTTCAGCTNTCTCCCACAGGAAAGAAGTCTGAGTTCAAGGAGGAAGGACACACCTATTTTTAAATCAAATGAGTACCCTCATTTGCTTAGACTTGCTTTCTCGAGCTTAGGATTTGAACAGAAA
>LZPO01108023.1:54628-77693 GCA_001675575.1 Neotoma lepida | reverse complement strand
AACACCACCAGCTTGTTCCCAGCTTCCATCCCCTTGATAGATTACCTTCCATCCGCTGACTATTGGTCTGTCAATCAGTAGCCATCTTTACCTTGGAGAAAACAGACATTTGGATCTAGTATTTTAATCCAGTCTTCAAGTCTGCGTCTTTTTGTCGATGAGTTGAGGCCATTTATATTTAAGTTTATTATTGAGAGATGCTTATAGACTCCTGTCATTTTACTGCTTCTTTTCTGATTGTTTGGAGTGCTTGTTCTGTTCTTTCTCCCAAATTAGTATCTGGAATCTGCTGCTTTACTATGTGGGACATGATGGAGTCTTTCCTAGTTCTCCCTTGNTCACTTTTCCTCTTGAAAGTCGTCCTTTCCTGCATCTGACACTCTTCCTCCTCTGTGTGTGGTATTCCTGTAAGTATCCTCTACAGGGCCGGTTTGGTGTTTATGAATTGCTTTACTTTGTGAGTTCTTGAAATGCCTTTATTTCCCTGTGAGTTTTATTGCATTTATTTGTGTGTCTATGTGTATCTGTGTGTGCACACATGCACACACACAAACACATGCACACAAAGAAAACAAAGCTTTTGGACGTGGCTTGTGTTTCCCCTCTGCACTGAGGAGCTGAGGTGATGCTGCGCTGCCTTCTTACTGTGGTATCATCCCATTCTCCACACTTCTCAGCACCCTTTCACTTCTTTTGTAGAGTCCAAAGCTCCTCTCTCTGTCTCATTGGAAGAGGCTTTTTGATTTTTTTTGGTTTCTTCCTTATTCTGACTCTTTCACCAGGTCTCCCGAAGGCAGCTGCTNTCCTGCCCTCTTATGTAGAAGTCTTGGTCATTTTTTTTCTGATATGGAGGAAATCTGTCATTATTTCCACTTAGATAAACAAAGCAGCATTAGAAAAAAATGTGAATCTGTTATTNTAAATACTACAATTTAAAATGACAGCACTGGCCCTTTTTGGATGGCCTGAAAGAAGTTACTTGTGTTTAATGTCACATGGTTTTATAAGCATCCCTGTTGAGTCAGGGTTTGGAGGTGAAGGGTTGGGATGCCGCCTTTGAACAGGATTTTCCACTTTTTGCCCTGCTGGTCTAGCTCTGCTCTTGGTAACCTACCATCTGCTCTCCGTGTTTTTGCATATGTGATAAGGCATATGGTTAAGGGATGGAAAAGTCAATGCATGCAACTGGTAAGGGTGGAGGACACTGTGTCTGCAGTCTGGTCGAGTTAGCAGCCCATCTGCCAGAGCACAGAGAGCCCTTTGAGCCTGTGTGGGGAGTCCCTCGGTCCACGTTTTGTTAAGGGGATCCAATGTGGCACCAACAAAATGAAGGCTCTCCTTCCTAAGTGGCTTGTCACAAAGTGCAGACACCGGTGTAGTTTTACAGATTTGTTTTTTGTTTGCTGTAGACTTGAAGAATGTTAATGAGATGAAATGAAGAGTGACCTCCTTGCTCATCTATCTCTTGGTGAAGCAAACTAGTCTAGGGCCTTTCCTCCCCATCAGGGTCTCGCTGTACAGCCAGACTGACCTTGAACTCCTGACCCTCCTGCCTTAGGCTTCCTGGCACTAGGNTTCCAAGTGTCACCCTGCTCAGCCTTTGAGGGGCTTTTAACGTACACTTGTATCTTCTGTAGAACTTGGAGCATGGAACTTGGGGTTTTCATTGGACTGAAAATTAATGAAAGGCTTTTATTGTATGCTTTCCTCATGACTCAAAGTTTTCTTCATCATCTGGACTCTTGTTTGCCTTTTTAAATTAAAAAATAAAACCACTGCCTATGCTGTTAAAGGTGCTAACAGATTAGTGGAAATGATATGGAGTAGATGGTGCATTAACTATTAAAGGTAGACATTCTACATTGGTACTTCAAGTATGTTAAGTAAACAGGAGAGGCCTTGCTAGATTTTTGAAGCAGAGGTACACACATTAGAAAAAATGTTCTCAAGTGGGACTTTCCCCTAGCGGATCTCATTTCTAAACTTAGACTCCTTCAAGCCCACAAAAGAAGGGGCTAGCAGGACTCCGAGGTAGGCACTTCTAACTATCCTTCTGTTTATCACCTTGTGACTTATGAGCCTTCTTCATTTGTCTCTTTGTCCATCTTTCTCTCCAACAAAAAGTCTCTGCTTTGGACCAGATGAGAAGGTATATACCTGTAATCTCAGGGCTCAGGAGGCAGAGGAACTAGGGTCACAAGTTTGAGGCTAGCCTGGGCTACAAAGTGAAAATATGATTCAAAAATATGTCAAAGTNCTTTATATACTTTGGCCAACAAAATGTCTGTATCAGTATTATAAATGCGCATGGTCCTTGTTGGATCTCCACATCAAAATCTGCTCTGCTTAAACATTCTTAAGNATTCTGAAAGATGTCATTCCTTTTCATAATGAGAAAAATGTGACCTAAAGTCTCGTGGTGCACTTGTTGGAGGTGGCAGTCCTACNCATGTCCTCCTTGTCCTTTCTCCCACACGCTGTCTCCNTGGCTTAAGCACCCACATTCTACATGGGTGGTGGTTTCTGTTCTGAGCCACTTAGGTCCTNGGCAGCACTTACTGCTGCTTCCAAGCACAGCTCAGAGGCTCCTGAGGAAGTGTGAGCAGTCACTTGGCATATCCCAGCACTGGGGACATCGACAATTAACACCTAGCTAGCCCTGCTGTCTAGGAACTGAAGCTCTCATGGGAGAAGCAAAAATAAAAAAAATAAGAATTCAAGTGGAAGCCAAGCCCTGTTGGTAAGAACATGCCAGCATGGCATGCAGGTTTGGAGCAAAGTGAGTGGGGAATGGAGGGGAAAGGGAGGGGGGCATCATAAGACAGTAGCTCCAGCAGGGGTTCAAATTAGTCGTGCAGGAGNGACAGATACCCTTTCCATGGGCCACAGTATCATTTGTGTGAAGTATATTTTGAGGGAACCAGAAGATCCTGACATCCTGTCATCCTCCACAGCCAAGATGACTACATTTCTACATTCTAAAGTATTACCAAAAATAATAATAACTTTGGGGGGGCGAGTCTGAAAGTTAGCTCAGTGGGTAAGTGCTTGCAGCAGAAGTGTGAAGGTCTGAATTCAGATTCCCGGAACCTACATGAAAAGCCTGATGCAGTAGCGNGTGCATCTGTAATCCCAGCACTCCTACAGTGAGTCAGGAAGCCTATGCAGAGGCCTCTAGACACTCTGAAACCAGCTAGTCTAGGGACACAGCAGCAAACATCAATAGACCTGGTATTAACCGAGGTGGGAGGCAAGGACTGCCAGTCAGTTTGTCCTCTGCCCTCCACATCCACACTGGCATGTGTATAGTGACACTCACACAGAAACATACACAAACAGAGAAAGGGAGAGAGAGAATGCTTTGTTTTCATTTTCTTTTTTTGTTTTTCCCTCAAAGTAGCCAATTGCTGGGGTTCCTGGTCCACTCATTGGGTAGTGGATGGCAGGCAAAGCCCGTGACCTCGTTGCCATGTCTACTTGCTCTTCCTCTTTCAAGTCGCTATAAATCTTCTTTGTCTGTTTGTGCTTGTTGGTTGATTAATCTTCAACCCAATAGTCTAACATCAAAGCGTCCTGCTTTTCCAGCGTAACTCCCCACAACCCTGGCCTCTGCTCCTGTCACGTCATTTACTTAGAATGTAATTAGTTGTCTCGGTGACTGGTGACTGATCTCTTTCTTTCCTCATTCTTGTTCTTGGCTTTCCAGTTCACNGGGAAGTGTCCACATCACAGCTAACAGAAGGGCACAGAAAGTTCAGTCCCTCTCAAGCAGGCTTAAGCAGACCCTGGAAGCTATAACATGGTTGAGTGAAGCTGCTGGGGCCCAGTGTATATGAGAGTTATCAAATATGCAATATTTACCTTCCTAAGTCTCCAGATATGTGTGGGAAAGAAGCTAGTCTTCAGTGTCTTAGTGGTGGTGAAGGAGAGATTCAGCTCCAGGGGAGGCCTCCTTCAGGGGTCCTTGTGGATACTGCCTAGGAGGGACAGCTCGGTGNAGGAGTGGCCTCTTGGCAATCAGGAGTGAACTGGGGNTTCCTTTCNTTCTTTCGGCTTGGAGGGGTCAGTGGGAAGCAGAGCATTGCAGGGAGAGCCTATGCCTACGTGCTGGTCGTTGTTCTTGCTTTTACTGTTATTCCTGGTCCCTCCTCCTGTTTGTCAGGCACTGTAGAGTGACACATGATTGCCATCTCCTAAGGTTACATTCATTGCATGAAGGTAGCTATTCAGTTAGCAGGGTTGCCATTCCAGATGGGAAAAATGTGCTAGACCTGTTGTAAAACACCCGTCTACAGGTGTGTCACTGTGCAGGGAGTCTAATTACATTTCATTCTTCTTGATAATGCTCCAAGTGACTTGTTGGCATGTGGGTGAAAACCCAGGTTTGCTAACAAGTCAGTTAGCAACAGTCATTGGAAAGGAAAAATGTAATGCAAGCTAGCTAATGTTAACCCTAAAACTGTATCTCCCTTCTCCCTACACTATCATGTAAAGAGAGAGGACAGAATTCCAGGTGGCAGCACACAGCAAAGGCAGAAAGATCGCTGGAGCCCTCTGTCCAACAAGCCTACCTGAACNGTGAGCAGTGTCAGGTTCAGTGAGAGAGCCTGTCTTGAAAGAGTAAGGAGGTGAATGACGAGGGAAGACACTCTGTACCATTCTCTGATTTCCACATGTACCTGTGCATGTGTACACACACACACACACACACACACACCCCTATCCAAGGCACCCACACATACACACACAGAGACATGTACACACACATACACTACACACACTACAGCAAAATTTTTGATTAAAATTAAGGCTTATGAGTTGGACACGATGGTTCAGGCTTTTAACACAGCTGAGACGGGAGAGAAAAAAAGTTAGAAGCCAGACTGGGCTACACAAGATCTTGTCTCAAAAAACTAAAATTAAATAAATAATGCTAATGGATAAGGAAAAGGAAAACAGCACTATGTTTAAAATACAACAAGAATTATAAACCAAAATATAATATATTTAAAGGACTGCAGGGTAACTTCTGTCCCCTGCCTGTCCCCCATGTTGCCTTTGGCTAGAGGGTAACAATACAGATANCTGGGCTGGCTCTTGTAGCTGCCACTGTGCACATGCATTTCAAGTGTGTGTCAATCACCTGCAGATCTTATGAATGAGTCTGTGGGTCCTGTGGGGTCCTTGAGAGAATGAAAGTCTCAATAAACTCCCACATGAACCCTGGCGCTGTCTGCTTTGCACACCAGATCCCAATGTGTAGCAANAGTCAGGGGTGGGCCCAGGACACAGTCAATGGTGTCTGGTTCTCCTCACATGCACTGTGGTAGTGCTGCCGCTGCACCTGGCAACAGGCAAACAAGCCACTCCTTCTGCCATCTCCTTTCACCCTTGGACACTGCTCTTCACTTCATTCAAAGCCTAGCTTCAAGACGGGTGTGCGAGTTAGTACATTAAAGGGATCAAGGTTCACAGGAGCCTTGGAAAGACCCTGTATATTTTTTTTCCTTGGTAAGTGTTCACTTGCTGACTTACTTCCTACTATAAAAATATTTACTATATGCATGATTAAAACACTCCATGGCTCTTAGTGAGACAAGTTGCAGACTCTGGTTTGTCTTTAATCTGCTTTTGTGGAGCACTCTTTGTGCTTTTTAAATGGGTCACAACTCTATTCAGCTTTAAAGCTTGCATGTTTCCAATCCATTTGCAGTAGTGTGCTTCTAGTTTTGTGCAAATGGCATCTTAGAAAAGTCATTTCGTGCATGCTGGGAGGGGCATGAAGAAATAGCGATTCACTCTGTGACTCCAAGATGCAGTCTTTGAGATATAGATGGGCCTATTGCTTACATTGTTTCAGTTTTATTTACTTTTTTATGTATCTGAGTGTTTTGCCTGCATGTGTATATGTGCAGCACGTGTATGCATGCCTGGTGCCCTCAGAGNTCAGAAGAGGGGTCAGATCCCCTAGACTTGGAGAAATGGATGGTTATGATCCACCAGGTGGGTTCTGGGAACTGAACCTGGGTCCTGTACAAGAGCAACAGGTGCTCTTAACTACTGAGTCATCCCTCCAGCTCTGAGATTATATTTGCTGTTGTTCNAGTGGTTTTTTTAATGCTTAAAGTTATTTATTTATTTGTTTATTTATTTATTTATGTATTTATTTATTTTATGTATATGAATATTTTGCTTACATGTATGTCTTTATCATGCACATCCTGAAACTGGAGTGAAGGACAGTTTCGAATAGCCACGTAGGTGCTGGAACTTGAACCCAGGTCCTTTCCAAGAACAAGTGCTCTTAACCACTGAGCCATCTCTCCACCCCCCTACTTAAAAAAAAAAATACTGAAAGGCTAGATCTTGGAGTGGGCAGCTTTCCCTGGCTGTATGCTGCCTCTTTGTCCCTGTGTACTAAGCAGTTCAGGCTTAGTGACCTTTTAGTAACTTATGTCTGTGGGGATTCTTGGCTACCCTCCCAGCCCCTACCCTGGACTTTGGAGGAGCCTTTAAAACAATGATCTCAATGAATCTGACTTTCCTCTTCCAGAGGCTATTGTTTCAGTGTGTGTTTCTAAGTGAATTAAGTGCATTGGGGTNNCCTAGCCTTTTCTCCATGAGNCGCTTACCTCCACACCCTCTGTGGAAAAATGACTCACAGAACCCCAGCAGGGNCTGCAGACAGCTGGGCCATATCNGATCCCTGCTCCAGGGGTACTGGAAGTTGCAAAGGGCACCCAGAGTGGTCTCTCCCAGCATAGACCTTTCTTCTATTCATCTGTGGTACTGTCCACCTCTCTCCGCCTGGGCATCATCCCTTGAGGCTCCTCCTGCCCCAAGATCNTGTGATGGATAGCACTCACCTTACTAATTTCTTTCATTCTGTTACCAGGAAAACTGCTGTCTACTCTCCATCTCTCCCATGGCTCAGCCCAAGTATATGTCTTGTTTCTGTGTCGCCTGTCCCCTGTCGCAGCCACACACTCCCTTTTTGTCTAATCCAGAGTTCTTGGTCTGCTGTCCCCCTTCTGCCATTCTAACCTGACTCCCCTCCTCTTGCCAGGGCCCCGGTTTTTCTTAGTCTCATTTGGGCCCCTCCTTTCCTCAGTTTCCCTTTTAGAGGAAAAATGGACCCGACGTCCATCTCTGGCCTCTCAAGACACCCTTTCTCTACTTGGGCTTCAGTTCTAGACCAGGTATTTCTTTATCTCTACCTGATCTAGATCTTGCTCCTGGCCACCTGCCTGGGCTGTCATCTTCTCAAGCACACTGGCTAGTTACACCTCTCTCCCCTCCTTCCCAGTGTGCTGTGGCTTCACTGAGTCATTTTCACTCGTCTTACAGAATCAGGAGTCATCCCCTTGGGAAGCCATCTCTGGTCCTCCTGCCCCAGGCCTGTGTGCTCCCTTTGCTGTCCATCAAACGGTTTGCTGACTGCTCAGTGTTCTGGGCGCTGAGGGTCACAGAACACTCCCCCACACTGCATTGTGGTTGTTTGTCCGTCCACACTATACATCTGTCTCTCCCCAGGCTAGAGCCACCCCTTCCTCGGCTAGTTCTCAGTGGTATTTGCCAAGAGCAGATCTGATCATGCCAGTTTCCTCCCTTTCTCTCCTCCCCNTTTTCCGTGTCTTTTCATCACCTCTCCCAGGAGCCAAAAAGAAAGAAAGAGGAAAGAGAAGTTCATAATCACAAGATTAGACTGATCAGATTTCATCTCCATCCATTCTGTTTTCTGCATGGAGTTTGTTTAAGCATTTGGTGATGCAAGGTGGAGGTTGAATGCTTCCTTTGTTTGCTAGATGTACTCAGCTGTGGCCAACAACAAAAGTTTCCTTTCTGCTGTGTCCTTTGTCCAGGGCTTCAGCATCTCCTTCTTTGAAAAGTCCCTATGAGAGAGGAGAATTCTCTGGTCTCAGAGGGCCCATGCCTATGAATATGAAAGCATTTTATTAGGTAACAGACCCAGGATCTGCAAATACTTTTATCATGTAATATTGTCATTCCTTTGTCTNCAAACAAAGAAAGTAACCAAATCTCCTAAAATGCAATTCCTCAAAGCAAGACGATTTATTTTGGGGTTGGTTATCAGTTGGTTTGCCAGATCAATTATAGAACACATAGTTGAGTTTGCATTTCAGAAAAACAGGGAATTAAAAAGTTTGTACAGAGGAACCTAGGGCTTTGCACATGCTAAATATCCACTCTGTCAATGAGCTACATCCTAGCCTGAACATTTTTTTTGGTCTAAATATATTTCAAATATTTCACAAATATTTAAATTATTTGTCTAGGTTCCATGCAAGTAGAGAACCCAATGTTTCATATACTAATTCTTGTCACCACTTACTACTGGCAGAAGCCAGTTGCTAGGGTTGACAAGTTTTAGTTCTCAGTTTGCAGTCATGGTAATGTTTCAAAGGAACAACTCAGTATTTGACATGAGTTGCTATTCTCTGTCAATGTTAAGTCTCAGCCACACTTCTAGTAAACCGCTTAGCCCTGATCGGGAGAGCAGAAGAAGAAGGCTCCCTTATTCATTGCGTTTCTTACCATTACAGAAATGGAGGTTTTCTGGTATGTAAATGTATCCGGCTCAGTTCAGTGGTAATTCATCAAGCATCCACTTGTTAATGGAAGGAAACAGTGCCAACCATGAGGACACTCATAGTCATTGGGGAAAGAAACCTTCCCAGCCAGGCTCGGGTGGAAGTGGACTTTGTAGTAACCTGGAAAGTATTATAAAGCAACTGCTCAGGATTCTCATCCTGAGTCACCTAGTTCTGTGGGTGGGAAGATCATCATGGCTGCCCAGACTCAGCCGTCCAGTGTCCCCTCCAAACCTCAGCATGTTGTTTCCTAGTTCAGAGTGACACAGTTGGGGCTGAGCCACATGCAGATGAAAAAGGAAGGAGCCAGGGAAGGACTCTGCTGCCTCTCCTCTGAGAGCAAAATCTTTCCAGAAGTTCCCAGTGGACTCAGAACACACACCCTTCCTCACCTGGGTGACCTGGGCCTTGAGACTGCAGTCACCCAAGCTGACACCTGGACTGAACTGTGAGGTTCTATTAGCAAGAAAAGCAGGGAAGTGCAGGCTTTGATTGGCCTGAGCGTAACATACTTTACACAACCAATGCTAAGGCTCACATACTTTACTTTAGTACACAGTTTTAAAAATAATTTTTAAATGTTTCTACTTTTAATTATGTATATGTGAATATGTCTATGTATGGNTATGTGCCCCCCATGAATGCAGGTGCCATGGAAGCCAGAGATATCAGATCACCTGGAGCTGGAGTCAGATAGTTGTGAGCCAACCCATATGAATGCTGGAAACTGAACTCTAGCTCTGTTCCTCATGACTGTATAGCAAGTGTTTTATCCACCAAGCCATCTCCTCAACCCTAGGAGATATGATTCTGTCTATATCCACTGTGTTTAGAAAGTCAGCCCCAGGATATGACCCTTCAGTTGAAGAACTTGACTCATACCTGTAATACCAGCACTTGAAAAGCTGAAGCAGGAGGAGTGCCACAAGTTTGAGGCCAGCCTGGGCTACAGTATGAAACTCTGTCTCCAAACAAGACTCCTGCCCAAAGAATCTCTATCTATTTAAAATGCATTTTATCNTTGTATGTGTTCATGTTTCTATGTTATGGGTGTGAATGTCAGTACTCATGAGCCACAGTTGTGCATGGAAGGTCAGAGGACATCTGTGAGCAAATTCTTTCCTTCTACCATGGGTTTGAGGCCTGGAACTCAGGTCATCAGGCTTGCCTGGCAAATGCATTTACGCACTGAGCTGTCTTGCTGGCCCCAGAACCTAACTTATCAACATTGTTTCCAGGTTACCTCCATGGTTAGGTTATTGTGTACATAGTGGAATTGATACAGAAAAATGTCATTCCTATGTGGANATATGATGACCTGGAAGTATACTACCANTTTTGGATTTTATTGGCATTTTAATTAAAACCATACTTATATAAAACTTAAAAGAACTGGAGAACATGAACAATATTATCTTGATTTGAAACATGCCTGAACCAACACTCCCATGTCCTATGCCCACTTGGATTATAGAGAATATCTGAATTTTAGAACTATTAACAGTGGAATAGAAAAATCACATCTTAAAATCAAAATACTGGTGACACCAGTTTTTGCTGTCTACAGAAAATGTTTCTTCTCTGTTTTGTGCTCTTGCTAATTCCACAGCCTCCCTGTGTGACAGCCACTGATATTCAAGTGTCAGTATTCTCCTTCTTATATCTAGGGTACAAATAGATATTGCTGATAAAACTGCTCTTTGCTTTAAAAGAAAACAAACAAAAAAGCAGATCTCTTTCAGCCCACCCTTTCAACAGAAAACACATATACAAAATACCTAGTCACCCTAGGAGTGTGGGGTACTACCTGGATGATGGCCTTTGGTTGCAGGCATGTGTCTGTAGGTTTCCTTGTGGCCCCTTCTACTTTTTAGGTACTGTACTCTGAANGGCATCCCTTTCATTATTGTAATCATTCCTTTCTCCCTCAGACTACAGTATTGATTTAAAAAAATTTAAAGTTATTTATTTAATTTATTTGTGTGTGTGTNTGTTGTCATGCACACACATGGGGGAGGTAGAAGCATATGTGCCACCACAGATGTGAGGAAGGCAGAAGACCCCACACACACATGCACCATGTGGATCCCAATGATGATACAGGTCATCAAGCTTGGCAGCAGGAANCCTTACTTGCTAAGCCATCTCTCAGAGCCATCTCACTGGCCCCAGACTACAATATTATTGACTAGAGTATAAATCAGATTTCACAGTTGTCAGTCATAAGGGCCTTTGATGTCACCTGCTGTATTAAGTTCCTGCTTGTTGATTAAAATCTAAGGGTAATTGCAGAGATCAGCAGGATTCTTTCCTGTCACTGGTCGTGGTAAATAATGAAAGCTTAGCCAAGTCAGAAATTCAAGTCTTAATAGAAGATAAATAAAAAAATAACACCAGCCTTCATTATCAACCCTAAGACCCTGTTCCTTTCTTATTTTTTTTAATGTACTGATAAGAACAGAACCCAGGGCATCATGNCTGCTTGGCAAGGTCTCTAGCACCNAGTTTCACCCTTCTGGTCTCTACTTCACTTTTAATCCACGTTAGAGGAAATGGTATATCTGTATCCCACACTTGTTCCGCTTGCATGGAAACGAAAATAAAGTTCATCTGTAAGCAGAGATAAAGCACAGTGGAACTACAGTTTGATTTTGTTGACAAGTTAATCTCTCACACAAAGAATGTGTTCTGGAGTCTAGCACAAAACTTTAAAAGGCTGAAATCCCTCGTCAGCATCAGGAAACAAGACAAACAACTTTGGCGTTTTAGTTTCCAGCTCTNGGTGTTATTGCACAACAGAGCACATCTCTTGTAAAGTGTTTAATTGCTATTTAAATTTTAATAATGTCGTCGGCCTACGTGTTGTTTTCCTTCTATTTAAAAAGCTGCTCAGGGGGTTGGAGAGCTGGCTCAGCAGTTAAGAGCACTTGCTGCTCAATCATGAAGACTGAGACTCAGATCCCAGCACCCACATCAGCCTGTTCACAGCCTCCTGTAACCCCAGATCCAGAGGATCTGAGTAGTCTCTTCTGGCATGTGCATAAGCACACACACACACACACACACACACACACACACACACACAATTGAAAATGAACTATATTTTTCTTTAATTAAAAAATTAATCCTGTTGAGGGACTCCATGATACCATTTCCATGAGAACGTCTGTTTCCATGGGAACGTCATCTCTGATGGGCTAGATGAAACTTCTCAATGATGCAGGTGTTGGGGGTCACTCATGCTTCTCTAGAGGACCCCTCAGGTGGCTCAGTAAGTCAGCCCAACAAACTCATTGATTCACTAAGTTGACAAAAACATTAAAAGTACTTTATGAGTGTGGTAATTTTTTTTAGTGGAAAACTTTTATTTTTTGCACAAACTTACAAGATTGATTTTAAAAAATGGCATTTTTAGTATAATTATGTTATTATTAGCCAACTTCATACTCTTTTCCTAAATGATAAATGGAGAACAGTACGGAAGTAAGATAACATCTTTGAGCATACATATTGATTTCTCATCACAGTGTAGGAGGCTAGACCTATTTTTACACTTACCATGAGTCAGGTTTGTGCAGAATTCCTGCTGCAGCATGGAAGGTGTTTTGGGAAGGTGACTTCCTGAGCAGCAGGGTTCTGAACTCACATGACCTTGTAGGCGTAAAGTGTATTCAGCCACTCCCCGAAACATGCAGAACTGTTTTGTTGGCTAGGGGTAGAACTGGAGTAAAGTATGTGCTTAGTATGGGTGAGTATTCCCTGGTATTCCCCCCCCCCCAAAAAAAACCCTCACTACAACAAGAAGAGAAAGAATCCAGAAAGCAAAACTAAACATTGCCCTGTTAGCAAGCCAAGTATAATAAGTGTTTGGGACCCCAGTATAGCCATGAGCCTTTCTCAGGGAGAGCTTTTAAGCACAAAAACTACACCCTGGGTTGACACACCTCAGTTTGCAAGAACAGTTAGCCAGAAGCAGAACTGCAGAAGCCAAAACGCAAGATTAGTAGTACATTTAGGGACTTTCCTGGGACCATGGACTTTGATGGAATCGGTCTTTGTTTTCATTTTGGCAGGTGTTGCAGCCTACGTTCTGTGTTCCAAGGTCTAAATGGTACTTCTGTCATGGCATCATCATGTTAAGGCCTGGAGGCCTGTTACAGAANCAAGAACCTCCCTGTTAAAACAAGTAATTAAAAAATAAGGAGAGGATGAGGAGGTGGCTGAAAGAGTAACAACACTTGCTGTGCAACCGTAAAGACCTGAGTTCAAATCCCTAGCACCCACATAAGAAGCCAGACATAGCTNTGTGTGTGCCTCTAACCCCAGCATTGGGTGTAGGGGATGAAGGGAACATGAGGATCACTGGGGCTTGGTGGCCACATTGTAGCTCAAGTTTCAGTGAAGGACCCTGTCTCAAGGGAGTGAGGGTAGAGGGTGATAGGGTAGGAAATACGATATTGTGGTCGCTGTGTGCCCACCCATGTATACCTCACACTGAGAGGAAAAGAGAAAGTGAGTGAGAGAGCACTGTTGTGAAAACTCTGGGGAATATGGTAGAAAGAGCCATGAGCCTGAGGCAGGAGCTGTGAGCTCTGGGGTTCCCCAGATCACCCTATCCTAGTGAACATTTTCAGAGAAGCTGCCATCAAGAAAATGACCTCTGTTTGCCTCAGGTATATTTGTGCACCCTTCTCAACAACTCCAACAGCCATCAATGTCCTGTGAATGCAGTGTGAGGAACATCATTTTCAAGGTCAGATATTTTCGATTTTGTTTGGCTTTAAATATTTCTTCAGCGTTCTGTAAATGAACTGTGGTGTTGAGTTATTCTAGTTAACTATTCCTGTAGATTATAAACAAGAGTGAGGTTAATAATGTAAGGGATTAACCATCAGGTGAGAAATAGGAAAGCTCAACTCATCATCACAGAGCCATGTTTATAAGTCCGGGTTTGAATTTTCCTATTTCTCCATAAAAGGGAGAGTGAAGGCAGTAGAAAATCCTTGTAGTTAAACTACTCACAGAGGGATATGTACAGAGAAACCATAGACTTGCCAAAGCCATTATAATATAGCTATGACATCTGGGTGAGCTTATTTGAATGGACTAGGGACTTGCTGGGAAGCNAAGAACTATAGGTCTTGAAGGAGAAACTCCCTGGAGAAGGGCTTTGGGTAGACAGGAGGCAAAATTCTAAGCCTGCCCTCATGCTTCTGGTCGGAAGGCTGCTCCTGAAACTTTGAGATTGAGGTGAACACCCTAAAAAACAGGGAGCAGTGACCATGATGGACAAGAAGCTCTATGAGGAATCAAGGGGGATTGTGCTGCTTTCTTCCCCCCATTTTTTGAGGCAAGGTCTCATGTAGTCAAGGCTGACCTAAAACTCATTATATAGCCCAGTTTGGCATTGACCTTACAGTCCTCTTGCTGAGAAGACTGAGGTCTTCTGAGTGCTTGGATTACAGCCCTGTGCCACCATGCCAGCTAGACACAGAGGGCTTTAAAAGCATGAGCAGCCCCAGGCCCAGAGTCTAGGTACTTAGAGGAAAAAATGCTATTATGCAGGCAGCACTGAGTGACCATCATTCTCACAGGAAGGAGAATGGCCTTAGGGACCACCAAGAGAGGATGTACAGGGTGAACTGNACTACTCATCTCATGAGGTGGCTGTGATAGTAACATCAAAGGGTTGGGGANATTTGGTATATATGCTCCTTGGTGGGTGACACTGATACTTGGAACATCTCTTAGTAGATTCTGTTCCNTTTGTTACCATAACTATTGCAAGATTGCAAATGACTCCAAACTCTCCCTTTCTGTGCTTGTACATATGGACTGAAATATTTTGCTCCCAACCTTCCCATTTCTTAGCTCAATTTTGGGAAAGGATCAGAAGAAAAACTAGAATCAGAGGATCCAGAGATAAATGACTCAGTAGTGAAGGACTTGCTACACAAATATGAGGACCTGAGTTCAAATCTTCGGCACCCATGGAAAAAAAAAACAGGCCCAGAAACACGTGCCTGGAACTCCAGCACCAGGAGGGTGGAGCAGAGGGTAGAGACAGGAAGATCCTGGGGGCTTGATGGCTGGAGTGGCCAGCCAATCTAGCTGCCAGGTACTGCAGATGATAAGGTGGAGAACATAGCATACATGCACATTCGAACACACACACACACACACACACACTCCATACTCCACAAAAGTAAAAGGCAAAACCAAACAGCACTAAGAACAAAAGTAGAATAGTTGGAGTGCTCAGGACACACTGCAAGTCAGTTGGTGTTCAGCCAGGCCTGTTCTAGGCATTCACCTTCAGAGGCAGGGACCTGATCCATGAGTAGGACTCACCAGGTGATGGTAGGATAGAGGTCCATTGGACTTGAGTTAGAACACCAAGGTTTTCCAAGTCTGGCTTCTCAACTTTTCACTTGTGAACTTGTGGACATTACCCAATAACTGTAGACCCTAATATCATGGTTTGAATATGAATGCCTCCCTGCCACCCCCAACCCTCCCCCACTCAACTTAGTCTCCAGTTGGTGAGGGTGGTTGAGAAATGTTTGGGACAAGGGATCTAGCTGTAGGAAGTGGGTCCCTGGAGATGAGCCTTGGAAGCCATATCTTCCTCTGGTTCCAGCTCAAGCTTTCTGCTTTCTGATCCACCAACTTGTGACAAGCTGGACTCCAAGATCTTGCCACTACAGACAGAGCCAACTCAGCTNCCAACCTTCCCCACCTTGATGGACTGATACTCTTGAAAGTCATAACCCAAAATAAAACTTTTTTTTTTGATGTTGTTTCTGTAAGATGTTTTGTCACATCTGCAAGTCTTAGTTCAGAGTTTCTAGTACTGTGATAAACACCATGACCAAAAGTGACTTGGAGAAGAAAAGGTTCAATTCACCTCAAAGATTATAGTCTATCATGAAGGAAAGGTAGGGCAGGAATTTAGGGCAGGAACATGGAGGCAGGAACCAAAGCACAGGACATAGAGGAACACTGCTTACAGGCTTGCTCTCTGTTTTAGTTAGGGTTTCTATTGCTGTGAAGAGACACCATGACCATGGAAACTCTTATAAAGGAAACATTTAATTAGGGCTTACTTACTGTTCACAAGTTTAGTCCATTATTGTCATGGTGGGAAGCATGTTGGCATATGGGCAAACATGGTGCTAGAGAGGTAACTGAGAGTTCTACATCTGGGTCGGCAGGCAGCAGGAAGTGACACTGGACCTGGCTTGAGCTTTTGAAACCTTAAAGCCCACTCCCTGTGACACACTTCCTCCAACAAGACCACACCCCCAGTAATGCCACTCCCTATGAACCTATGGGGGTCATTTTCATTCAAACCACCACACTCCCTATGGCTTGCTCAGCATGCTTTTTTATACACTCCAAGACCACCTGCCCGGGGATGGTACCACCTACAGTAGGCTGAGATCTCCCACATCAATCATTAATCAAGAAAATTCCCCCAAAAGGTTACCTATAGGCCAGGCTTATAGAGGCATGTTTCTCAGTTGTGGGTTCTTCTCAGATAGAGAATAACTAGAGTTATTCTCAGATAACTCTAGTTTGAGTCAAGTTGTCAAAAGAATAAAACAATCTAGCTGGGACAAAAAGTAACTAATACACCCACTTTCTTGTTTCACAATTATCTTGTAATGTGTCTCACTTTGCAGGGATATTGTTAGGTTCTAGTGAGATCATACATGTGGAAACGCACTGCAGGGGTTTTCAGGCATGAACAAATGCTTTTCAGGCAGCAGCAGTGTGGGTGACACTGTGTGACATTTATGTCTATGATATAACAAAGAAGTTGAAAAACTTTCGGTTAATTATATTGATCTTGTTTAATTCTTAGGGGGAATCTTCCTAACTTAGGTGGCCAGTCTCTGGGATCCAAGCACCTGCCAATTCTCTCCCCTTGACTGTCATGGAGAAGATTTTTTGCTTTTTCTTCTTTATTTCNATTTGCAAATGCGTGGCTCCCTACCCCAAAAGCCATGATGTAGGCAAATGGGATAAAAAGAGAAAACATATGAAAAGGTAGAGTTTTGCCAGTATCCTAAGACGATCCTATCTATAATAGACCCAAGCGTCCCATCCCATCAACCATTCTGGGGGAAAATGTTTAGCAAGCAAATTCAGTTCATAGAAAAGGATTTTTGGTCTATTGCAGTGCTAGCCAAAGCAGTATACAAAGTGTTTATCCTAAATGTATCCTACAACAGGATTTTAAAATTATTTTAAGTGCATTTATTCTTGCACAATTCCGTGTGTGTGTGTGTGTGTGTGTGTGTGTGTGTGTGTGATGTACTTTGACAATATTTCCCCTCATTATTCTCTCAGCCCCTTCTTTCTTCCACTGGCATGTCCTTCTATGGCACTGTATTTAATTAGGGCCGCCTACATGAGCATGGGGGTAGCTGAGCAAGGATGACTTACATGGCTGCACCACTGAGGATTATGACTCCCCAACTCCTCTAGCAACCATTAACTTCCCAGAGCTCCCCAGGGAGGCATGGGTTCTTATGATCCCCTCCCCCAATCCATGATGGAAAGCTACACCAGTTTTTTTTAAGTTAATAAGAAAACTTGACTAAAAACTACCTTAAATAATAAAGGTAGTGTTTGTTGGTTTATGAGACTAAAAAGCCAAAGGCTTTTAAGTTAGTAAGAAGCTTGACTAAAAACTAGCTTAAATAATAAGTGTAGTGTTGGTTTGTGAGACTAAAAGCCAAAGGCATAGTGTTGGCTTCAAGTGAAGCTTGGCAGTGTCACCAAGGGCCCTGCTTTCCTTCTCTGTATCTTCTTTGCTCTCAGGTGGCATTCTGTCTGTTCTAAAAGGGTTCCCTTGTGATCTTCACATGACTTCAGTAGGTCCTTGGGCCATATGTACCCTTGTTCCCAGCATCCTCTAAAAAAGTTGCTCCATTTATCCTCAAGACCATTGACTGGTTCATTATTCTTATTAGATGTCACCTCTGGAGCCAAGTAGAACCCTAAATGGAAACCAGGGACAGTCATTTCTGAAGTGCTCTCTGCTGTCTTTAGCTATCCATTATAACTGACTGGCCAGGATAAACTATTCCTANTTCATTCAAGCTAGCACACCCACTTTAAACTTATAAATGAGTATCTATTAAAAAAGTGTCACTCTTGCCTTCCCCCTCCCCATCATTGTGGCTCTTGGTATTTTATTTTTTCCTGTACCCACTACTGTACTGAAGGCTTCCTCTCACCTGTGTCTCTGTTGGAACGTTGGTGCCCCCGTGGCAGTGGCTCACTGTGCTATCCCTGACTCACAGTGGGAGCTTTGCCATTGCCTCTTATTTGTATCCTGATGAGCCAGAGGCTCTTAAATGTTTTACAGGNTGTTTTGAATGTTTCCTAGGCTGCTGTATCTGTTGAAGAAGCCCAGTGATGGACCTCTGGTTGCTGATCCCAACCCTGATAGTGAGAGATGGGAGTGAAGGGTGCCAAGTCTCCTGGTACCCTGGGGATACCTGTTTTTGCTAGACATTCAAATTGGAAATGAAGATGCTTGCCAAAGCCTGAGCTTTTTGTAAGCCAGCTTGCCAAATGCCTGGAGCTAGATAAGGAGTAGAGACAAAGTAGTGAGGAAATGAAGGAAGCCAGTGAAAGGAGAGTAATATCCACCAGTGAGAGCAGCCAGATGCCTACACTGTTACACTTAGGAAAATCTGCACTTAGGGTAATTCTGTTTCATGAGATGGGACAGTTATGTAGAGCATCTGTGTTATGATGTCTAGAGTATTAAACTCCAAGGCACCCGTCTATTCTTGTTCATCATTGCTCACTTCCTGAGAAAAACCAAGGATCTACCTTCTATCTATTCACCCACCCATCCATTTATTTTTGAGGTAGGATCATACTATGTAGTCAAGACTGTCTGGAACTAGGTATTACAGGCTTCAAACTGGCTTCATACTCATGATGTTCCTGCCTCAGCCCCTGAGTGCTGGGATTACAGACATTCACCCCACATCTGGCTCAATATTTGTTATTAAGAAGATTTTCCATAAAGACTGCCAACATACCTGGAGGGCCTAAACAATGGCTGTGCAGTTAGCTCAGCCTGAGCTGTTGTGATCTAGTTCCCTTGTTGAAATAAAGTGAACAACAAGGTCATCTCTCATTGTCGCATGGGAATGATAATGGGCACTAGCATCTTGTGAGCATTTAGCACAGGCCAGGTTCTGGTGTTAGCACACAGCTTATTCGCCTTGGTCCCCATGGTGTCAGGCAGCTTGTCTAAGGTAAGCACAGCTAAGAATGAGCAGGGGTGGGCTTGAAGCTATGTAAAGCTAACTTCAGAGCTGTGGATCACTATACCATGTGACTTCCCAGTGACCTTGGTTCTTTATTTTAAATGGAATGTTTGACTTAAAAGTTAAAGTTTGTTTTATAACTTGTGTATATGTTTGGTGTGTTATGTGCACATAATGTACAGAATGTGCCCGTGCATGTTGAGGACAAAGGTTGCTATCAAGTATCTCTCTCCCCCGTGCTCCACCTTGTCTTTTGAATCAAGGTCTCTCAGTGAACCTATAGCTCACTANTTTGACTAGAATGGCGGGCCAGTGAGGTCCAGAGATCCTCCTNTTCCATCTCCCCAGCATTAGGATTACAGGCATACNCCACCATGCCTGGCTNTTTACATAGGTGCTGGGGATCTGAATTCAGGTTCTTATACTTGCCTAGCATGTTCCCAACTGAGCGCCAGCCCTGAACTGTAATTTTTTTTTAATCAATACTTCAGGGGAGAAAAAGATACATGATCATTGATATTCAGTTGTTAACATTTTAGTGGTGAAAGTACACGGTGTGCCTTTGTCCCCAAGAGGCAGCCACTTGAGACTTGTTTTTAATTACCTACTGATCCTGCTTCAGCAAACTAACTATGAGTTAAAAAAAGAGGGGGTGCTATGCAGGAGGCATGGGGAATGAAAGTCTGTCCTCAGGTGACGTTTGCAAGTTATTAATAGAACAAAAAAACCAGAAGAATCTAAACTGTCTCAACAGATAAATTAGAGGGTAATTAGCTGCAGTGGACAGTGATTCTTTCTTTTGCTGAACAGTTCATTATCAATTTCTTAATCCTGTGCATCCTCAGGGTGTTTACAGTGAGACTTGGCNTAGATGGGCTTCATCTGTATTAGGCTGAAGTCAGAAATGTAACTTAAGAGCAGGATTCCAAATTGGTCATTGTTTCAAAATGAGTGTGGGAGCCGAGCATAGCAGCATATGCCTGTAATCCCAACGCTCAGGAGACAGAGTTAGAAGGATAATGAGTTCAAAGCCAGCCAGGAACATGGCAAATTGAAAACCAACCTCTGTTATAATTTTTAAAAAAGAAGAAAAAAAGGAAAGAAATGGTAGTGTGGAGAGATGTCTCAGTGGATAAAACACTTACAGCATAAGCAGGCTGACCTGAGTTCAGACCCCAGANCCCACATAAAGCCAGGTGTAGTTGTACACATCTGTAATCCCAGCCCATCTATGGAGAGATGGGGGGCAGAGACAGGATACTCCCTAGTAGCAATAAGACTGTCTCAAAACAGGTCAAAAGTAAAGACTGACAACCAGGCTTGTCTTCTGACCCCACACATGTCATGGCATGTTTGCCCACACATTCACACACACACATGTACTAAATAATAAATAGGAAATGAATATGAAGAGAGAATAGTGGGACCCTCAAAGCAATTTCTCTCCTCTGTACGGACGTCTTTGCCCATGNCAGAGCAAACTAGTTCTTTCTCCAGCCTTCACATTCAACATCATCCCNCCATTCACTTCCTGGCCTGATTGGACATAGAACCCAGGCATTGTTGTAGGCGAAGACAAGAGTGTCACATGGAGATTAAACAATGAAATGGGGTATGCACTGGAGGATTTATCTAGTATCAGAGCTGGATTCTGTTGTATGTCCCCCCCTCCCCCGCCACAGAACAAGTTTTGTGAGGTTTTGAGTTCCAGCAGTATGAAACATCCTGACCTAGGCTAAACATGCTTGGGGTTTACAGTGCTGGGGTTCACACAATGGCCTGGAAAGGAGGTAGGCCTTGAAGGTTCCTGGCATTGGAACCCACAGGCAGAAAGGAAAGGCCTGGAGAGAGGAGCTGAGGTCCAGGCAGAATCACAGGGGGCTTTCACGGAGGCAGTGAGATGAAGGTAGTGGAAGCTGATTGTTCAGAGCATGGGGTGGGGGTGCCGGAACTGGCTGGAGGAGGGGGTGGAGCCAAGGCAAGCATTCCATCCCATTCCAGCCCAGTGCCTTTGGCTTTTAAGTCTCATAAACAAATACCACTTTTATTGTATAAACCAGTTCTGAGTTGAGCTTCTTATTAACTTAGAAAGGCCCATTGTGAGACGTATTTAAGATAAGCCCTTTCCGCATTCATGGGACAGTATTCAGACAGATTCAGCAACATTGTCTGTGTCTCTGAGGTGAATATGCTTACTAAACGCTTTTCCCCAGAATGGACAGTGGAAAGCCTGGTTCTATTAGAGATGGGATCATTTTACTATGTTGTCAAAATCATGATCCTTTAATGAAGTTTTTTCTTTTTATCCCACTTGCTGACACCATGACTTTGGGGAGGAGCTGTGCAACAAACAAATAAAAATAAAGGTAAAAAGGCAGGAAATCTTCTCCGTGATAGTCGAGGGGAGAGAGCTGGCAGGTGTTCAGATGAGAGAAATTAGTCTAAATGTCTTTAGTCCTTGTTCCTCACGTCATCCTGATAGTAAAACAAGAGCAGTTCCTACAGGGAAACTTGAAGACAGAAATTCTGGCAAAAAATCTCTTAGAAGTTGTTGGTGCTTTGCCCTAATAAAGCAGAGAGTCTTCTTGGCTAACTCCATGGCAATTACAGGTGTGATAAGCGCTCCCAGCTTGCTAAATCCACCAATAACTACATGGGACTGGGACTGGTGTCCATGGCAACAGAGTACATAATGAGAAGGAAACACACACACACACACACACACACACACACACACACACACACACACACACACACAGGCCAGCACACACACCAAATCCACAAACCACACTGCCCATGGGAGCTGAAGCCCTTATTTGGACCACCAGTTTTGTTCATAAATTGCTGTCACCAGTTGAACTTGTTGGTAATTAGATGTTCTAATTAAACATTTCATAAACCAAGCAAGTGTAACAAGCAGACTAAATTTCATGAGGAATAAATCAGAGTTTTGAAAAGACTCTATAAAGGTCAGGCACAGTTTGTGTATCCCACTACACAGTAAGACTGGGAAGAGGGCAGTCATAAAAGACTAGAGGGTTCCTCCATCAGACTGCTCTGCCCTATGTTTTAGACTCCTGTGTCCTTGGGAAAGATCAGTTGGAAACTATGGATGGTGCTCTCTGTGTGCAAACTAGAACCCCACCAGATAAAAAGGAGAGGATAGAGAGGAAGCTTATCAAACCGTGTGTCTGTGTGTGTCTATGTCTGTGTGTCTGTGTGTATCTGTGTGTGTACAGCTGCATAGGCATGTAGAGGACAGGGGACAACCTGAAGTGTCATTCCTCAGGTACTTTCCTCTTTGTTTTTTGAGACGGAATCTTTCACTGGGTCAGCTGANCATCAAGTTCAGGATTCTGCCTGTCCCTGTCTCCCTAGCACTGGGATTAAAAGCACATGCCACCACACCCAGTGTTTTTTTTATATGGATTCTGGGAATCGGACTCAACNCCTCATGCTTGTTTGGCAAGCTGTTTACTGACGGACATCTCCAAAGCCCTCGTGTTGTTTTAACTAGTTTGTGTATTCCTGTTATTTGCCATGTGAAGTACCTCTNNCTTCTCTCAAGCCTCTTCAGTTAGATTGCTTTTTTCCATTTTGTTCCGACTCTGCAGATGTGAGATATATGTGTTGGATGCAGGAATTGTTAACAGATGTTTTTACTCACTTGTGGCTCCTATCATGGTAGCAAGGATATAATGGGTTGGCTTGGTGGGTTCTTTCTGTTCTTGTTTTCAACGGACTCTTCCCTTTTTTCCCACTTGCCCTCCCATCTAAGGATTTTTAATAATCGNTTGTGGTTAAATGAATTTTATGGCATCAATAGGAAACCTCTAGACATGGCTTAAGATGTGTGTGATGTGAGTAAAGCCACCACCGAAAGCCAGCTGGGTAGACATNAGAGCCCATTAGGGTAGGAGATCAGAGGGTGGGTGGAATTAATGCTGTTGAAAATGTTCCAGTGTTTCTTAAAGATGATCAGTCACCAAAAGAATATGGTTAATATTTTGGGGGTTTTGCATTATTTTATGTTATTGAAATAAATGGTGAATGTCTTCTGATGGGAATGTCTTTCTAAAAATGTGTTGCTCTGATTGGTTGATAAATAAAGCTGTTTGGCCAATGGTGAGGCAGAATAAGGTTAGGCGGGACATT
>LZPO01108023.1:6955-28553 GCA_001675575.1 Neotoma lepida | reverse complement strand
TTTAGATGAGGAATTATTTACCCCAGGCTTTAGATGAGGAATTATTTACTCCAGGCTTTAGATGAGGAATTATTTACCCCAGGCTTTAAATGAGGAATTATTTACCCTAAGCTTTAGATGTGGAATTATTTAGCTGTCTTCCATGATAATCTGCCCAAGAAATCTATTAAATTAGTACATGGGGAAAGTGAGCAAGAAGGTGAATGATTACCTGAAATGTATGGCTTTGAAAAGGTTGTATCAATTTAATAAGATAAATAGTTTAGTTACCAAGGTTCTTCTATGTGGTTTAGTGCAGAAGTGATGTTTTTTCATTATTTTTATTTTATTGGATACTAGTGATTGAACCCAAGACCCAGTACATATGAGCCCTACATTCTACCCCTAAGCTACACCCTAACCTGAAATCTTCAGGTACAAAATATTAACATTCTCAAAGGGATGTCGCACCCCTTTCTTTGAAAGCTTTATGCCTCCACATCTCTTCTCTGAGCTCATTCCGTTGCAAAGATTAAGTGCCTACAAGGACAGTGATTGGCAGAAAGGAGGCGCGGTAACTACCATTGGCCTCCTTCTCTCAAGGCTGTGTTCTGCTGTTTCCACCTGTAGTAAGCTGTGCCTTGCTGGCTTCCCTGGCTTACAGAAGGGAAAAGTGAGACCTGAAGAGCATAATGACTTGCCTAGTGCCGCATGGCTAGTCCCTCGTGGAGCTGAGATTCAATCCTTGAGTACTAATGGCAGTAGACAACCACAGCATGTCCCACTGAGCAGCACCTGTGGGCTCAACCCGGCCCTCCACCTTTATCCACCCTCTCAGGTTCCTCCATACCCTGACAGCCTCACTGGCAGCCAATCCACAGCCTTGCTCCACATGTTCTGAGTCTGTGAGCCTCCCTGGTCACTTGTATGTTTTTGCCAGTCCCTACCTCACTCTACATTTCAAGGTACCGTAAGTCTTTCAGGTTGAAGGCAGCTTAACACATACATCAAGTAATGTGTGGGTGTGCCCAGATGGACTTATGTCCACTCCTTTTCTGAGTAAAGAGGGTTTACTGGAGTAGTGGTTTCTTCTGACTTGGCCTCTGTCTGATTCTGAAATTGATGCCCACCACGAGGCTGAGGCCTGGCCCATCACCATCTCCTCTCTAGGCTGCTACAGAGTGCCTGAGCCAGATGCTCATCTGCAGATTATCCTCACACTCAGCCCATTCTTCACCTAGATCTAGAGGTTTCTATAACTAACCTTGATTTCCACACACTGCCTAACACCTCCGTGACCTCCCATGGCCCTTACACGAAGCCCTTGGAGTAATCTAACCCCTGCTTGTCCAGCATCCTTGGATTTCTTACACCCTTTACACTCTTGCAGAACTCGCTGTGGTTTCTCCTGGAAGTGTCCCCTTGTCTTGCTTTGAACCCTCACTGGCTGTTCGCAGCCATAATATTTGCTTTGTACTCCTGTGTCTTCTTTACCACCCATGGTGTGACCGTTCTAGCCCTAGGGGCAGAGTCAAAGCTGAGTAAATATCTCTTACCTGAGAAAAGAGAAATCATTCAGTTTTAATTTTTCAGCAGTTTTGACCCATGTGCTTTCAACCTTCATAATCTGCTATTGATGGCATTACTGACTGGACTGCATCCCTCCTTGCACAGGTGTACTCTGGTCTCTTTATTCTTCCAACCTTCCTTTGTCACATCCTTTGGGTCCTCCCTTTTTAAAAAGTATGCGTGTGTGTGTGTGTGTGTGTGTGTGTGTGTGTGTGTGTGTTCGTGTGTATGCTCATGTCGGGGGTGTAGGCATGCATGTGTGTGTATGTTTTATAGGAGCCTAGTGGTAAAAGTCCGGTGTCTTCCTCCATCATTGTCCACCTTATCTTTTGAGACAGCAGCTCACTGAGCCTAGAGTTCACCGATGTGGCCAGCAAGCCTAGGACTCCTCCTGTCTCCACCTCCATACCACTGATATTACAAGCATGCATTGCTCTGCCTGGATTTTTAGGTCCATGCTGGGNATCCAAATTCAAGTCATCATGCTCACACCATAAGCACTTTACTGCAGAGCCATCGCCCCAGGCCTGGAGACATTTCTGGCTGCTCTTCAGTCTTGTCTTTGGGATGACCAAACAGCAATCCCAGCATGCTTCTGTTGCTTCTGCTCACCTTTGCTGAGACTTTTGTGGAGCCCACCTATAAGTCCCTAGCCCACCATGAGTCTTCCAGCCCACTGTGTCCTTCTATAGTAGGCTAAGCCCAATAGGAGCTAGTGTCCAACAGTGCAGAAAGAATGAACGAATATCTTATCTGTTTCCTCTCAACTGTCTGTTGGCATGAGCAGGAAAGAGTAAGGATAAAGCAGCTTGTGGGAGCAGGAGTTTTAAAGGAAATAGGGTTATTTTATAAGGAAAANGATTTTTTTAATTTTAGAATTAAAAAATAAAATTTTGTTTTGTTTAAGGTTTAATAATTAAGAAGAAAGTGACCCTGGTCAGAATTACTTGTAAAAGAATGCAGTCCTAGATGTTCTTAGCATATCCCCTCTTGGGCTTCCCTTCAGGGCTAATGTGCTTTTTATTTTTCTAGAGGTGACCCTGAAGGTGCATATTAGTGACGCCAGCACCCACCAGCCCATCGCAGACGCTCTCATTGAGATCTTTGCCAACCAGGCATCTGTCGCCTCTGGCACATCTGGGGCAGATGGGGTTGCTTTCATCAAGTTCCAATATAAGCTGGGTAATCAGTTGATTGTCACCGCCACGAAACATGCCTATGTGCCAAACTCTGCCCCGTGGAAGCCCATCCGATTGCCGGGTAAGTTGTTCGTCGTTCATCTTTCTCTAAGACAGACCTCCTAGTCAGAGTGATCAATGATGAGGTCAGACACGGAAGCACTTTTATGGTAGGAGTCAGGCAGGGAGATCTGTATACCAACTCTTTGAGTCAGCTATGTGGGTGCCATTATGTGGAGGAATGGTGGGACGAGTATGTGAAGCTCTGGGGACCCACTGTACATGTACACAGAGGTCATAGAATCTCAGCTTTCTGCCTATTTTCCCAATGCTATGCCTGTTTGATAAGCAGTTGTGTGAGCTCTGTGCTCTAGGGTCCAGCATCCCCTCGACTTCATAGAAGTCATAAACAGTCCTGAGTTCACCAGAAAGTAAAGGACANTAGGCTCCATACATGTGCCAGTAGCCNAAATTCAGGGTGGGTCCTCTCACTTCAGTTAACCTAGATAACCCCTCCCAGACTGCCCAGATGCTCATCTCTTTGGTGATTCTTAGATTCTGTCAAGTTGACAACCAATAGCATCATCACAGAATTGAACCCAGGCATCAAAAAATGCAAAGCCCTTTTCACCAGGTTCCAGCTAAAAGGAAATGTTGTATTACTGGAAGTATTGTATTACTGGAAGTATTCTGGGGTGGGGGATGCAGAAACTATCTGCCTGCATCAGAACAGCGGCTCTATTAGGTAGGTTCTCTATATATTATTTGCCAAAGTTACAGTCTATAAAGGTTTCAATCCCAGAACTGGTAAACACTGAATCTCTATTACAAGGGAAAAAGAAAAGCCTAACTTCCCAGGGCGCTCTAGTCACAACATTTTTATCAACTGGTCAATATACACCTCTACTTTATGTGTGTTGGTTTAAATACTCTGCTGAATAAATGTAGTTGGCTTTTTAACATTGCGCTCAATTCCATAGNATCATAACCTATGTCTGAACAACGTTTATCTATCCCCTATTTTCTCCATAAGGCTCATTATAGCCTTCTCATACTCAGGACCCTCAGCATCATGCATGGGCGCCACGTACAATAGTGAAATTACCAACAGAGAGCCCAATGTGAAAAGCTTGGCACAAATAGGTAAAGAAAAGTCATTCAGCAAGGGAGAGCTGAAATAAGAAGATAGAGTGTTAGTTACCCTGTGCAGCCTCTTCTGGGAATGAGCACCATGTGGACTCTGTCTCTGAGCACTGTGAACACAGGCACGTACACACAGGGACTCTTGAGTGGGGAGTGAAAGGAACATTATAGCAAGCATGTCCACTTGTAAATACAGGACCTGTGAATAGTGAGAATCAGGCATCTAGTGGCTTTCATTTTGACACTATTACTATGATTCAAAGAAGGGAAATTGTTTCCATTATACCCATTTTCTTGAATGAGTCCAGTAATGGGAACAGTACAGTTTAATTGAGAGAGTTTTAGATACAGCATGAAAACACCTGGAACCCAGGCCTGCCTTCNACTAGCTGGCCCCACCCTTGTGGGGACTTTCAGAGCCTGTGTTTCTAGTTTCTAAAATGGAATTAGTTGGCCTGAATCATTTCAAAAGACCTTCCCATGCCTTTGGCTATTTGCTGACCTTTTCAAAATAATAAAGGCACTCCTCACTAGCACCTAAAAGAAGTGTGACCAGAATGTAGACCGGCCTCTGGTGAAACGCAGAGTAAACTGTTGTTTTACTGTGTATTTTTAGAAGTCGAGTCTAACACTTCTGGTATTCCAAACAATTGGGCAAAAAAGGCAGAAGAGCTGGGAGCTCTGAAATAGAATGAGGGATTGAAACTGGTATTCTTTCTTTACTACATGTGCAGTGTTTTATGAGGGATTGAAACTTTTTTTTTCTTTACTACATGTGCAGTGTTTTAGTTTACAGAAGCAGTCTTATGAGAGCTTGGAATGGATTTCTTCTCTCTTCCTTAACAATAACTCCTAAACGATGTGTTAGGTTTTCTCTTTCATGGAAGAGGGTATAGACTAGAGAGAGGGAACTCAGCAAACAGGTCAAACAGGGATACACAAATGTGTCCATATGCCAGTCTGCTTACTAAAGAGGATCATTCTGCATCGTTGTTCTTCCCATTGCTCTGGCAAAGAAGGCGGTGGTCCAGCACTACTGCACTGGTCCCTGGTCCCTGCACTGGTTAATTAGCCTCTTCCAAAAACACCCACCACATTGCAAGCACTGTGTCTTTAAATCCATGTGCCCACTATGGTTACCTGCACAAGACAGAGCCTTCCTGTCATGAGTAGGAGAGAAGCTCACGAGGCCCTGAGAAGCTCTTAATAATTAATCATTGCTAGGGAGAGGGGAGAGCGTTGTTTTCTACAATGATGTAGCCATTGATAAGTTGAGCATGCTCCTCTAAACCCCCTACCCGAGCTCTTGCAGGCAACCCTGCTGAGACTCAGGAGCTCATACAACATGACAAACTGCATGAAGGAAGAAGAGGGACTGGTTGGGAAGAGGAAAGTGGTCGTCAATGTAGGAGGTTGAAAGGGTAATGAGGCCTGAAAATGACCAAAATACATTCTATGCATGTGTGAAATAATCAAAGAATTTTTAAAATTAAATACATGTGCCCAATTATATTATACTCTGCCTAAAATACTCCAGTGACTCCAGGATTTAAAAATGACACACAGAGTCTCCTCCTTTGGTGACCTCTCCCTTTTTGTATCTCATGAGTTGGGCAGCCTGGGTAGTTGTTTCCTGAAGGAGTCTGGCTGACACTGTCACCCTCTCTGTATGTTTTCCTGGATGCTACATTTTACCACATTCTTGGAAATGTGTTAGCTCGTGTTCTATCTTGAAAACCCCAGGTGGGCTGATTTCACTCCAGGAAGTCTCCCTGCTCCCTGAAGCAGAACTGAGATGTTCCGTTCTTTCTACTTACCAAAAAGACAGACAGACAGACAGACACACACACATACAGAGAGAGAGAGAGAGAGAGAGAGAGAGAGAGAGAGAGAGAGAGAGAATGAATGAAGGTCAAGTTATGACTCAGTGACAGAGTGTTTGACTAGCATGTGAAAGACCCTGGGTTCCATCCTCAGCATTGGGGGAGGGGAGGACCCTGAATACTTCCTTAGTGTGAAGAGCCTTCAGTCAACACCCTCTCCAGNGTGAATAAAAATACCATGTACTGGAAACTCTGTGGGCCTCTCTGCCACCTCCCATCCCCGAAGCACTCTATAGAACTGGGTTCATAGCCCAGTGCTACTGCTTCCTGAAGCCCCTGCTGCACATAGCTGACCCATTATAATACATCACTTGTTCCCCTCTGACAAGTAAATGTTGAGAAAAAGTTTGTCGGGGCAGTTTCCCTGGCGATGGGAAGGCCAAATGTTCCATGTGAGACAAGTTTTCAAAGCACATTGTCACAGCCCCCTAGTGTCTTAGTCACTGTTTTATTGCTGTGAAGAGATACAATGACCAAGGCTACTCTTATAAAAGAAAGCATTTAATTGGAGCTTGTTTACAGTTTCAGAGGCTTTCCATTATCATCNTGGTGGGGAGTATGGTGGCATGCAGGCAGGTGCTGGAGCAGTAGCTAAGAGTGCTATATCCTGATCCACAGGTAAAGAGAGAGACACTGGGCCTGGTGTGGGCTTTTAAAACCTCAGAGCCCACACCCAATGACACACCTCCAACAAGGCCATACCTCCTACTCCTCCTAATTCTATGAAAGAGTTCCANTCCCTGGTGACTAAGTATTCAAATATATGCGCCTATGGGGTCCATCTTATTCAAACTACCANACCTAGTTCTAGATGAAGATCACAGGTGGTCTCAGGACTCACACCAGGCAGTACAGGGGTACTTGGGGCGAGTCAGGGTGCTTCCTGGCTCTGGCGAGCTCTGAGAGGAAGCAGNGCATGAAGAGGCATATATGGAGTAGGCAGTTTGGTGGAACCTGTACTTGTAGGTGAACTGCTTCCTGTAGGTTACACCCTCCAGAGAAGTCCTGTCCTTTCTTCCTAGCCACCAGAGGCCTAACCTGTGCTATCTGGTAGAACGGGGGGTACAGCTAATGGTTTAGCTAACCTGTGAAGTGTCCATAGAGGATTTACCCAAGTTAGATACTTGAACCCTCTAGTCTTTGCTCATTTATGGCCCCACACAGGGTCAGGGTCAGGATGGAGAGAAGAAGAGCTCCCAGCAGCCTTGGAGGTAGCTGTTTCTTCTTTTATTCTGATCTTCACTCCTCCAACTTTGAACTTTTCTCCCAACTTTGATGTCCCAATAATTGTGATTTCCTTTTTGTTTTGTTTTTGGTGTTGTTTTGTTTTGTAGTGTTGAGTATGAAACCCAGAGCTTCAAGAATGCTAGGCTAGTGTTCTATCATTGAGCTATATCCAAGCCCTTTTGCTATTTTTTTTTTTTTACCTAGATAGACCTTAAATTTTCAGTCCTCTTGCCTCAACCTCCCAAGGAGCAGATAAATTTTGTGTACCATAATACACACCATTTTAGAGACTATGGAAATGGTTCAGTCAGTAAAGTACTTGCTGTGTAAGCATGAGGACCTGACTTTTGGTCTCCAGCACAAGGCATAATGTAGTCCTAGTACTGGGGAAGCAGAGACAGGAAAATCTCTGAGCATGTCGTCCAGCTAAATCAGTGAACTCCAGGTTCAGTGAGAGACCATGTCTCAAAAAATAAGGTGGGAAGAAATAAAGGGAGACACTGGCTTCTGACTTCTAAGATCATATAAACACATTTGTACCATGTACACCACACACCAAAACCCACCATTTAAATGCACACTTCAGAATACCTGGCTAGCTCAGTTGGCTTCAGAATACCCAGCTAGCATGAAACTCTAAAAGTGTGTATACTTCATGGTTTTGTGCTGCTATCATATCCCCATTATCTATTTCCAGCACATCCCATCACCCTCTATTAACTGTATCCATTAGTTCTGACTTCCTATTTCCCATCCATTCCAGCTCCTAGCAACTTCTAATTGCCTTCTGTCTCTGGATTTGCCTGTTCTAAAGACTGTATATAAATAGAATCAGACAGTATGTGGCTTTTTTATGCCTGTCATCCTCTTGGCATGTTTCAAGGCTGTGATAATTAATTTTATTGTCAACTTGGTAGGATTAGAATTGCCTAGAAAAAGAGCCTCTGGCTATGCCTGTGAGATTTTTCTAGATTAAATGAGTTGGGAAGAGCCACCTCAACTCTGGTTGGAACCATTCTGTGGGCTTGGNTCCTGGACTAAATTAAAAGGAGAAAGCACCCTGAGCAGGAACACTCAAAGCTCCGTGTTTCCTGACTGTGTGGCCTGCTGCTTCAAGTTCTCACCACCACAGCTTCCCTGCCTTACTGGACTGTACCCTCCAACTGTGAACCCAAACAAACTCTTCCTTCCTTCAATTGGTTTGGTCCAGTATTGCCACTCAACAAGGCAAGCAACTAATATAATATAATAAGAAGGCCCCTCCTTCTTGTAACGCATGTCAGTACCCCATGCCGTTCTATTGATGAGTAATAGTCACTTGTATGTGCATGCCAAGCTTTATCTATTTCTCAGTTGACAGACATTGATTTGGGCTAATTCCACTTTTGCTGTTATGGATAATGGCTCTGTGAACATGCATGAACATGCCTCAGGGCTTTTGAGTTTGCACCTGGCAGGGAAATTGTGTGGTCATTTTGTGTTGACTGTCTGAGGAACTGTCAGGCCATTTTCCATAGCACTAAAGTGCATTACTGTATTTGTCATGGCACTTGTCGCCTTCTGCTTCTTCTCTAGCTGTTCCCTGTGGGTCATGGTCCCCTTATAATGTGTAATACCGAAGGCACAGACCACAGCACGCATTCATATGTTCTAGTCATAATATAGCATAGTCCTGGAATACAGCCACAGCTAAGTGCGTTGACTGAGTGGAGGGGAGGGGAGAAGGCACATCAGCGACTTGGGTGGGAGGTGCTTATGGAAAGCCAGCACTGCCAAATCATAGGACTCTTAACACTTGATCTTTCTAAGCCTTGATTTGATATTTTCATAGAAAGTCATGTGACTTCCTGATGTCATAGTGAATACCCATAATCCCAGTGTGTGAGCTTCACTGGGAATTCCAAGTCAACCTCAGTTACATAGTGAAATGCTACCTCAAAAATAAATAGATAGGGGCCGGGCGGTGGTGCACGCCTTTAATCCCAGCACTTGGGAGGCAGAGGCAGGCAGATCTCTGTGAGTTCGAGGCCAGCCTGGGCTACCAAGTCAGTTCCAGGAAAGGCTCCAAAGCTACACAGAGAAACCCTGTCTCGAAAAACCAAAATAAAATAAAATAAAATAAAATAGATAGATAGATAGATAGATAGGGAGAGAGAGAGAGAGACAGAGAGAGAGAGAGAAAGCCCAGTCAGTGAAGAGCTTGCTGTGGCAATAGCTGCTCACTAAGTTACCCAGATTGGCTGTGAACTTGCTTTGTTACCTCCACAGACCCATGTGAAAATCTGAGATCCTGGGGCTGGAGAGATGGCTCCACAGTTAAGAGCTCTGGCTGTTCTTCGAGAGAATCCAGGTTCAAATCCCAGCACCCACATGATGGCTCACAACTGTTTGTAGTTCCAGTTACAGGGGATCTGACACCCTCACACAGAGGCACATAAAATAAAAATAAATAAATCATTTTTAAAAAATCTGAGATCCTACCCCCTATCAGCTGGGGGCTATCTGGAAAGTTATTTCCTCATCTATAGTTTATAGATTTTTATTATTTTTATTATTTCCTTACCTGAAGAGCAGGCATCTGAATAGTACCTCCTTCTTAGAGTTGTTTTAATGCTTAGATAAATTACCCAGATCAGTGAACTTAGAGCTACACCTGACCTGTCAGTAAGAGCCTGCAAATGTTGGTCTACAGTGGAATTATTTGCAGGTTTTTTTCCCCTCAAGTTCAAATTGCATATGACAAAAAGGAAGGATTTATGGTGACTCACGTCTAAGAAATGCAGTCTGTCACAGTAGAGAGGCACAGAAGCAGTAGTGTGAGAGGACTAATCACACTGCGTCCACAGTCAGAAAGCAAAAGACAGACTGGAAATGCTCAAGGCCTGTCCCCAGCGACACTTCCTGTAGCAAGGCTCTACCTCCTAAAAGTTCCACAACCTTCAAAACAGCGCCACCAGCTGGGGACATAGTGTTTAGGCACATTTCACAGCCAAATCACAACACACTTCTGTCCAGAAACTTGTAGACTTCGTGATTCTGAGTTCAAAGTCCAGATATTTGGGTAATAATCATAAAGTAGTATAATTTGTGTCATGTTATTACTTCCCAAGTTGAGGGGAACAGTCTTTGAGCATACTGCATATATGAACCCAGGCACATATTTTAGTCTTTCTTAATGCTAATACCTAACATTACATATGTATGTATGTACATATACCCATATATTCTACATATAATAGCTTTTAACATACTCCAGTGTCAAGAGGTCTTACTTCACTAAAAATATCTTACAAGTGAAATGAGGAGATAATTCAGTCATACCAACAAGACCTGAATTTTTTCCCTGGCACTCATGTAAAAAACCCAAGAATGGTGGTGCACACTTGTAGTCCTTGCATTGAGAATGTCAAGACAGGCAGATCCCTGGGGATTGCAAGCCAACCAGTAGTCTACCCTAATCAGGTCCCAGGGAGAGACCCTGTCCCCNAAAANCAAGGTGGACAGCCCTGAGGAACAACACTGAAAGTTGACGTCCNACCTCTACACATTCATTCACACATTTGCACATGTCCCTTCCCCCACCAAAAAAACCTTACCATTTTTGTTCAAGTTGACCATGGCAAGACAGTAGTTATTACATGAGAATTACAATACTGGCATTTTGAAGGTATTTCTCTCNTCTTTTGGAAAAATCAATAGTGTTGGTTGATTTGAAAGAAGAAAATAGGAAGAATGTAGAGTCCCCAGAAAGTTAGAGTGAGCTTTTGGATTGAACTATCAGAATTCCCTAACGTCCATTTTGTTCTTGCAGTGTTTTCCTCACTGAGCCTTGGCCTGCTTCCTGAACGCTCTGCTACTCTGATGGTCTATGAAGATGTTGTCCAAATAGTATCAGGATTCCAAGGTAAGTTTCCTATTTAAAAAGAAAAACAGTACTAACGCTTGGGCCAAAAACTAACATTTTATGAGCAGCCTTCTTCTTAGTGGATGGTGGCAACAGTCAATTTATCCACAGCTGGGATGCAGTGTTTGTTGTCCCTGTGAGGAGTCTGCATGTCAATCATATTATAAGTTGGCTGTCGAATTACTTTCTTCCAGAACCATCCTTTAAGTTTATGTGGGAAAAGGAAGGGGCCTCCCTGCTCTGCTCCCCGTCATCTCTCTATCCTAAGAAAAGATGGCTCATCTTACTTGGGACACTGTCGCGATCTGTGTTGCCTAGACAGTCACTCACAAAGGTAGTAAGTGTGTGGCTATGGGTTTTTCTTGCTTGCCTCCTGTTTTTCAATGTGTTTCGTATTCAGTGTGAACCCTCACCTCACTCCAGACACACTTGGCTCTTAAGATATGCTAACATGGAAGGTTCTGGGCACATGCCCTCCTCTCATCAGTAATGGGATTCAGGTTGGGAATAAGCCTCACACAAAATATTCCTCTGTGCTGAGATCGTTTTCTTCTATCACAGGCTAGAGAATCATCATATTTCCTGGTGCTGCTGAGTATTCTGTAAGATTTATTTGTTGTGGTGCTTACATTTGGCCCTCATTACCCTAAGGTTCAGGGTTGCATGTTCATACAAAAAAATACATGAACTGGGACCAAGGCTCAGCGGTTAAGAGCAGTTACACAGAGGACCAGCGTGCAGTTCCCNGCATCCATATCAGGCAGCTCACAACTGCCTGTAACTTTTGCTCCAAGAGGTCCAACCCCAACCCTCTTCTGGCCTCATGAGCACCNATACACACAGGTGCATACATCCACACAGACNCACATACACATAAATAAAAGATAAGTCCTTTATTTAAAATGTATTATAACCGAACATAAGTAGACCTTTATTGCCATCATTCCCTCACAGAACAGTAAAACAACTGCTTNCATACCATGTCCAATGTACTGGGTATGAGTTAAAGGATCTATAGCATATATCTCTGAACTATGCAAAAAGCACTGTGCCATTTTTTTTGTCAGAGACTGGAGCATCTCAGGATTTTTGGTATCCTCAAAGGGTGCCCACATATATGCAGAGACATTATTCTTTAATGATGCTACCATGCCATGCCCATCATTCTTTATCACAGAGATCTATGTAGCNTTAGAAAATGAAATATGTTCATTTATTCCTCTATTAGTGGGGAGATGTAGGAAAATACAAAAAGTTTAATATACAGCTTCTGATTTTAGAGGCTGAATTTGAAAAGAAATGGAAATGTCTGGCAGCATTTATGGCTTGGGAGAGAAAATAGAAACAGAAGTGCAGATTTTGGTGTCATTTAACAGTAAAGTTCTTGTTTTCTTTTCTTTNTTTTTTTTTTCATAAGAGACAACAGTGCTAGGCCTGAGTCTTCCCTGACCACTCCATGGCCTAAATCCATGGCCCTTATACCTACAGTCCATCTTTCATTAGCTTTGCTATAGTCAGAGTCCTTTACAGCCTCCATATTGCCCAACCCCAAAGACATCAGTTACCACTTTATCCTCTTGATATCACCATGTTCAACAGAAGTGACAGGTGGATCACCTGTTTGAAAACTGGCTTCCCTCGTTTTCTTGACTCCGTGCCTTAGTTTTCTGTCTGACTCTTGGTCACTCTTTGGGAGACTCTGGTGCTCCTTTGGGCCCACATGTCCCCCCTCTTCCTCTTCTAGGCCACCCTACACAGGGCCTTGGGTTTCAGTGTTTTCTAGACATTCGTTGCTCCCAGCCCCNGTTTCCAGAGGAGCTTGGCCTCCTGGGTGGAGGCTCAGAGGCAGCTGACTCTTTGGCATCTCATCTTGGATGTCTACTGAGCATCTCCAACTTGGCATTTACAGATTGAGCTCTGGGGGGAGTATAATTTGCTAGAACTTCTGTCTTGATAAATGGCATGAACATGCACTGTAGTTGGTCAGGCTGAGCCTTGCTAAGCTTGCTCTCCATCCCCATTGCCACCATGACTCCCCTATATCCCCTCTGAGCACTGCAAAAGGTTTTTGACTAATGATNTATTCCTGTTCTTGCTGAACCTCTGGTCTGGTCCTCATATGATTCAAATCGAAGCAGTTAAATCAGCCAGCTTTGGTTCCTCAATGGTTTCTAGTTGTATGTCAATAAAATCCAAACTCTTTATACNCGGGGCTGCATGGTTTCCCTGGCCCTGAGTTTCTGGTGAGTGCTGCAGTCATCCAGAGATCATGGTTGGTTAGAAACTGGGCTTGAGGANAGGCCTTGAAACATATGAGTTTCCCAAAGAAGCAAACTCCTTGCACCCATTTTTCCTTCACACAGAGCTTTTAGCCCCGCACAGTCATTGCCAGCCTCGTCTCCCTCACNGCTACCTGTCATAGTTTTTGAACCTGTGTTTCCCTTTATTAATGTTAAAGGAGAAAATGTGTGACCTCCTTCTCACTACCCTCTCTCCTGTGCATTGTACACTGGCCAGGGCTCAGTGTGTAGGATGCAGAGCAATGGACACANTGGATTCTGTCATGGTTGCTGAGGCTCCTTGTGACTGCCTCTTGTATTCCTTACTGTCACCCGCCAGCCCTGACATCTGGCTCTCCTCCTGTGGCTCTGACGAGGCTCCTGAAGAATCCCAGAGTCCCTGTCATGCACTGTCNTAAGCAGCCACCTTCTCCTTTGTAACAGTTTGTGTGACCTTCATCTCCCCTTCTTAGACCTCCATGAGTCAAAAAGCAGTTACCAGAAGCCCGTCTTTACAGCTTGAGTCACTTCCCAGTCCCTGTGTCTGCACACACTTGTGTTCTTTTCTGCTGCCCACATGTTGCCCATCTGTGCTCACAGGACCTGGTGGATCTCTGCAGGCACTTCCTGCCAGCATGCTGGTCTGCAGCCATTGCATTAGGGTTGGAGTTGATATCAGTCGTGAAGCTACACTTCATGCCTTGACTGTCTCTTTTCCCATGTNAACTGTTGATTTAGTCTTCATAGGGCCAAGCTCTGGTCCTTTCTCTTCTAGGTTGCCATCTCATACATCCTTACTAAGCCATCTCACAGGCCACTGTGATTCAGCCTCAGTCTCCCTACTAAGTGTTCATCTGCATGGGCTGTGTTAATAGCCCAACTCAGTTTGTTCTGCTCCTTCCCATCTGGGCCATCCCACCCCACCTTCCATACTGTCTTTAAACTCTCCTTGGATAGCAGGGCCAGCCTACAAACCACATTCTCCAGGCCTTCCTGTATGTCCATCGGAGATACGAGTCATACCTCCTGCCTTGCCGTCCAACCCAGCTGGTAAAGGCCTGGAATAATAGGACCTCATCCCCCCTGGCCATGGTTGTTGGGTCTGGAATGGGCACCCAGCACAAGGTTACTAAGCCATAGAGAGGTAATAATTGCAAATGAATAGTCATGAAATACAAGCTAGATCAGGGCTGTGGACAGGCAACCTGTGAGCTAGTTCAAGGAAGGCAGCAGATGCAGAGGAAGCAATTTGGTAGCAGGTCAGAATGAAGTCCACTGGGGGACTAGTGGAGTCATGACAGTGACAAGTATTAGTGTACAAATGAGGCCTGCACACTTCCACCTACTCACCCTAAAGCTGCAGAGCCTGGGCAGCACCAGCCTCTGAACCTTCAGTGTCCTCTGGCTGCCATCCTCCGATGACAATAAGTCCCTGTCTCCCTTACTGCCTCTTTCATCCTGTGAGCANCCCTCTAGCTGGGAGTCCTGAGTCTTTGAAATGGCACCTCCTTTTCCACCATGTTTGACAATGTTCTTTTCTGTAAGTTCTGTAAGTTACTTTTATTTTTTGCTGCTGCCGATACCTGACAGAAACAACTTAAAGGAGGAAGGATTTGTTTGGCTCACAGTTTAAGAGGATACAGTCCGTGATAGTAGGGAAGCTGTGACAGCTGGAGCCCAACCCCTGGTGGCTCTGCTTGTTACATCATGGCAGACTAGGAATCAGAGCACTTAGGCCTGAAGAGCNTACTGGGTTTAACTCTAAAGTCCCAACCCAGGAACCCACTTTCTGCAGGTAGACCCAACCTCATAAAGGGTCCCCAACCCCTCAAAACAGTGCCACAAGCTACGGACCACTGTGCATGCAACATTTAACTGTAATATGTACTTTTCTTTATCAACTGAGTTGTTGTATCATCATCTTAGTTTTTTCAAACACAGGCCCTGTGCCTNCTTCTTGACAGGTGCCCAATGAGCCATTGAATAATCAAGGAAACAGAAATAGATAATCAAACTCCATCTGCTCTTTGTGCTTCTCCATGGTTGGCTTCTTTTCTTCCTTCAAGTGAATTGGGGCTGGTGGGTAGAGTTAACATACACACACACACACACACACACACATACACACAAGAGGGAGGGAGAACTGAAATACATTCGATTAGCTTTGTTACAGTTAATTGATCAGTATATGTACACCCCTGAGTCCTGCAGCTAGTCAGAAGCCAGCTAAGAACAATTTCTTCCTTTCTATAGTCTCATGCCCATACCAGCTTCCTGCCATTACAGATGTTTGGTTAATTTTAAAACTTATCCTACTTCATGAGCTTGAAAGGTTTAATTATACTATTTCTTATCAATAGAGTTGAGGCAGGACAGTAATAACAACAGGTCATTTTATTTGATTCAAAGCATTTTCCTTACTGGAAGGAAAGCCATATGTAGTTGAATAAATGGGAATCTTTGCCATCATTTACTAAATCAGTTCCATTCTGCAAAATCAGTATGATACTGAATTTATGAATGATACATAAAGTTTTTTAGCTTCTGGCTGGTCACATTTTATTGCATGTGTCATTTTTCAATGGGTCTAAATTCTTGCCTGCTCAGAAACAGAGCACTAGAAGCTGGTTGTCTGTAAGCATGTTGCTCAGATAGCAATGTGTGCCAGCCCATCCTGGAGAGGTTCCCCAAGCTTGATAATGGTTCACTTAGGAAATTTCACACCACCAGCTATGTGCAATGTCACATGATGCTGCATTGTTTTAGGTGGCACTAAAGGAAAGGCTCAAAAAGAATAAAGGCCACTAGGAGAGATGGATCCTAGGGATAAAAGGGGAAAGAGGCCATTGTTCCCTGACATGTGCATGGAACTTCAGTNGAAGGTTTAANATAATTACATCCAAATAAAATGCATTAACGAGAGCTTTTCTATAAAAATAAAAAATATTATCCACTTGTCTTCTCTGTAGATAGACTAGATGGCATTTATGCAAATTCTGACCCTATACACTGATAGAGTAATTCTCATTGGAGCAGGCANAGCATGCCTGCAAACATAAGCTACACAATAAATACATGCTTCTAATAAGGTTGTCATGAGCCNTCAACAGCCCTTGCATTTTAAAAGTGAGGCAGGTGATCATGCTATTAGTGTTGCCGTGGCTTTGTGAAGAAGTCTTACGACAGGGAGAGGCCGGGCCCACTGAGTGACTGGCCAGCTAGGGGAATTTCCCTGAGAACAGGTTGTGTCTGAAAATGTGTAACTTGTAAAATGCTGGCAAATTTTTTTCAGACTTGTCATCAAGACTGATAAAAGAATGAAAAGAGAGAACATGTGTAGATTGTTTTCTTAGAGAGTTTTGTGTGTGTTGCTGAAGAACTAGTTAGTTGAAATCTGGGGATAAGTGTAGGGGACAATCCAGAAGCCAATCCCAAGATGCTGAGAGATGAAGGGGAGTTAGCTCAATGGGTTGAGCTAACTTGCCACACACACCTGATGACTTGAGTTCAGATCTCCAGAACTCATATAAGAGACTGGGACAGTAACACACATGTCTGTAATCCCAGCTCTCNTACTGGGGATGTGAGAGATGAACTGGGGGCTCTCCAGAAGCTTGTGGGGCAAGCAGCCTGGCATCCGTAGCAGCAAATGACAAGATCCTGTCTCAAATAAATAAGGTTGAAGGTAAAAACTGACACCCAAGGTTATCCTCTGACCTCCTCCACATGCTCACACTGTCACCTAAGGTTATCCTCTGACCTCCTCTTGCACACACTGACACCCAAGGTTATCCTCTGACCTTCTCCACATGTACACACTGTCACTCAAGGTTATCATCTGACCTTCTCCACATGTACACACTGTCACCCAAGGTTATCCCCTGACCTTCTCCACCTGCACACACTGACACCCAAGATAGCCACTGACCTCCACGTGCACACACATGTGGCATATTCATGCCTATGATCACATTCACAAACACATATTTTTAAAGATACTAAGAAATGATGGAGACCAGACTNGAGACTCATCCTGTAGCTCCCACAGCTCCCCCGGAAGTTTCACGTTCCCTTTATGTACCACAGAACACCTGCTGGAAGCCTCTACTACCCCACATACACACTACTTTTACCAGTCTCCCTGTTTCTTGTTTCAGATGAAAAGTAAAGGTCTCAGGGAATGACATCTTCAATTCTTCCATTTCCTTCTTGTTCCTTCTCCTATACGTGGTGATATCATTCCTTCCCACTGCTTCTCTGCCCTGCCCTGAGTGCCTTCCATTCCTGGTGGATCCTGTTGCCCCTCTCCAGCCTTCTTCCACATACATGNAGAATCCTCCATCAGAGTTCTTTTCGGCCTTTCTTACCTCTCACTGTTACTCAAAGTGGTGACCTTCAAAGAGAAACCCTTTGTATACCCATTTTTCCTTCAAGTGACAGCCTTGTTTCCTTTCCCTCCCAAAGTTTGGAAAAATCACCCCTTGCCACACACAAGCCATTAAGCTCCCCTAAACTTGGCCTCATCCTGTTCTTCAGAATGCTTGCTCAGTTCCAGACCTAGGGTCGTCAGATCCACCNCGCTCCAATCANTNTCCTGCCTGCCTTCTCTCGGCCTTCACATCCTCATCTGTTTCTTCCGCCTTGCCCCTNGTTTCTCAACCAGCTACCATCTCTGCCTGTCACTGTGTTCATTTCTTCTCAGTTTCTGACATGGGGGTCTTACTTCCCTGCCTACTTCCTATTCCAGAAGTGGTTTTCGACTCTAGCCCCCCGCTTCTGTGTTGACCCCTGGTGTCACTGCCTTTATTTGTATTTCTCAACTTGAACCTTTTTACAGCAGACTNATCCTTAAACTCTTGCCACCCCTGGACATTCTTCATGGGCAAACCAACTGAAATCCAAGGTTTGGAGCTGGAGGCACCATGCCCTTCCTAAGCCTCCTCTATCCCCGAGACAAGAGTCTATGCTTAGCTCACATATAGTTCCTCAGCCTTCCCATGTGTGATATCTGCATCTCTGCACTTTCCTATCTGTTGTCTGGTCTCATCTGGCCCTTCCAGCCCTCCAGACAAGGACCCCCTAGGAAACTTCTTCCTGGGCAGTCAGTTACTCATTATTAAATTTGATCTTATATTTCTGTCATCTCTCCCTTACTCTGGGATGTATGACATTATGATAATGAAGTCATTTTGCTCTCTGCCTCCTTGGTTCTTGAGTTCCAGGAATATAAGGGTATTGTCCGTTTCTTGTTTATATAGCATGTATCCACTATCATGAGACTCTTCNTATGAGTTGCTTAAGTTATAAAGATTCATAGNATATAGGGTATGAGGTTCTCCACTGTGGTAATTTCATGTACCCTGGGACACTTAGCAGTGTCTGGGGCCATTGGGATTGTCACATCTTGGGGACTGCAATTGGCATTTGATGGGTAGAAATCAAGGATGCTATTCCATATGTTAATATGCACAGGACAATTCCCAACAAAGAATTTTCTGGACCCAAGGTGTTAATGGTCCTAATCCTGTTTCAGGTAAGTCCACAGCATTGCTGAAACATACCAAGTTGCTGGATATGACTCACCACATTCAGTGGTATTACTGAGTAGCAGATATACACTGAGTGCTCTTTTTTCCTCCTCGTGCCTCTGATTAAGAAGAAGTATAAACATTCACATGTTTATACATGTTATACAATATATACATGTATAATNTTATACAAGGAACAGTGAGATTCAAGACCTTAAGAGAAACACAGACAGACCATAGAGCTTGAGATGGGCCTGACAGAGGTTATGCAGAAGAGGTGGACNTCGAGATGCATTTGAATGATACATAAAGTATGGAAACAGAGACAAGAGGGAATTTCAGACATGGGACGAGCATGACCACATGCATAGAAACAGTCAGTCCCATGGTCCTGTTTAGCCAAATGATGGAGGCGGGTTGGTCATAAATAGAGCATCTATTTATGATAGGAAGGAATGCCAAATGTAAGTTTTCTACATTTTCCAAGTACACTGACATTGGCCAAGTTACTTAACCTCTTTGGGATTTAATCTCTTCACCCAGAAGGGCAGGGTGGAATNCCTTCTTCACAACCTGGTTGTTCTTTATAAGTTCTAAAGCACTAACTGTGCCTCTCCGTTACAAGAGATGATACAATAGTTTGAGTCTATCTTGGTCNACTTATTTTTAATGTTTTATCATCATGCATTTGCTAAGTGGTGAAGACGAATGTCTTCTGAGTAGGAAAAGCACCTCTGAGCAATCAGTGTGTCCATAGGTGAAATGGAAAAGGAAGTTAAGGCTGACGCAGAGGGCTAATTCGGAGACTGTTGAGGCAAAAGGTGGTGCATAGGTCTAGTAGTCTAGAGAAAGAGGGAGGNAATGTTAACAAAGGAAGAGTGACTGTGTAAGATATCAGGAAGGGAAAGTGATGTTGACTTGAATCAAANTGAGTGCTGGAGAGAGCATAGCTTCATTAAATGAGAGACAGTAGATGCTGATCCTGGAAAGCCAGATAGGTGTTTGGGTGGAACTATCTAGAAAACAGAGGGAAATGCAAGTGCGGGACTTAGGCAGGATCCCAGGACTGGAAAGGACTATGACTGTAAAGGGGAATCACTAAGAAGAGGGTAACANCAGAGGTGATGGATAGCAGCCCTTTCGGGGCTGTTTCATCTAGAGCCGGGGGAAGAAAGAAAGGATTCGCATGAGAACTTGCAAATGAGGATTTTCGAAGTCTGGAGAGAATCAGAGGCCAAGTATGAATGCCAAGAAAGAGGGGACTCGTGGGTGAGGCTGATGAACACTGTGGCCCATTGTGANGAGGTCAGGGGATGAAGGCTGAGAAGTGGTCATGGGGTTTGCAGATTATACAGTGNACCTTGCCATCCTGTGCTGTGGGTGAAGCCATGTCACTGAAGGCTAAATGGAAGAAGACAGGCATTCATATATGGGGAGAACAGAGTAAAAGTCATGTTTGATTGTGACTTGTTTTTAGATTGGGAAGACGTGAGCATGTTTATTGCTGAAGGAGGAATCACCAATGGACAAAGAGATTGTTAACAAAGGCAGGAACNGTTGGTAAAGGTTCATCATGGCATAAACAAGAAAGCAGAATTTAGGACAGGGGCTTGGTTTGACCTTGGATGGAAAGAAGAGAAGAGGAGGGAAAAATTAGAAGTTCAGAANGAAAATGTAGGCAANTTGCTGTTTTTGGTAGGTCAGGATGTAAGCATTTGAAAAAAGAAGAGGGGGCCTGAAGTCTGAGGAGAAGAGAGGAAGTTCCAAGCAGCTGCTGATGGATTGAGAGGCAACCAGTGATGACAGGCAGGCTGGTCCACTCCCTTCCTGCTCCCAGATAATCATATGAAGATTTAGCAACTCTAAAGAAAGACAGGCTAAAGAACACAGCGTCTTCCCCCAGCCCCCACATGCCCATTTAGGCCTTGTTTACCCTGTGGCCTAGTATACCCTATATATACCCTTAGATTCCTTGGATATCTTCTGGGCCATGTCACCAATCATAGGTTTTGCCTGTACTTGAGGGTGTGTGAGACCCTCAGCAGATGGCATCTGTGCCTTGCCAGTCACAGCAGGTGTCAGTTCAGCTGGACCTGCCACTTCCTGTTCTTACAAGCCTGCCCCACCATAATCCTATGTGTGCCTATCTTCCAGCTACCACAGATGGCCCTGGTTGTCTGGTGACAACCCAGATTCTCCTATACAGAGAAAGGAAGAGGCAAGCATGGAGAGCTGGGGCAGAGGGAGAGATGCAAAGAGATTCNCCCATCAAAGTGCAAGCAGTACACATGTCCCTCTCAGAGATGGCAAGGGATGAGAGAATGAAGTGTAGTGAGGCACCAAAGCCCCTGAGCTTTGGTTTGTGGTTCTGCGGTTCCTTCTGCAGTTCCCTAAGTCCTTGTTGGATGTATGTTCTGGGTCCAGTGTGAATCTCCACCTGCCTTTTAGCAGCCTTCCTCTTGTTGTGTGAGTCANTTTCCATTCTTCACTGTCAGAGGAGCCTGCACCCAAACCTCAACTTTCCCATCTCACCAAAGTCATGCAGAGACCTGGAGGGACACATGTACTGCACTCTGTTCTTGGATACCTGGCCTGGATTCCACCTTCTCCCTTTATGCTCACGAAATCCAGCTCCCTCTTGGCCCAATCATGTTTAGATATACCATGCTTTCTTTCTTTCCAATTAGCTGGGTTCTTTGCTCTTCCTGATCGTGAAACCTAGGTGCCGCCTGGTGTCAACACTAGCTGAACAACATCAGCAGCTGTGTCAGCCATTAGTGGAAAAACTAGTCCTGTGTAGTCAAGATGAGGAGATGAAAAGGGAGATGTTGACTTTTCACCTCAGAGAGCTTGACGGAAATGGAGAACAAAAGAGGCAGGCAGCCTGTGCAGCCAAGTGGGTAAAGGG
>LZPO01108022.1:223274-234793 GCA_001675575.1 Neotoma lepida | reverse complement strand
TGAGGACGCAGCCATCTGTGAAGCAGAGAGTGAGCCCTTCTCAGTGGCCGATTCCACAGACACTCTCACTTTGGGATTTCTAGTCAAAAACTTGAAAAGCAAAGAATAATTTTCTGTTGTTTATAACTCAGTTACTGTAAGGTGCTTTGTTATACAGTCCAAATGGAGTAAGGTGGTCTTGTGATTGTGTCTCCACCTCCCTGTGCTTAGCACATTTGACATATGTGTTTTTTAATGATCCTTGTGAATGCATGCATGAATGCATGCATGCATGAATGAATGAACATATAAAGCAGTTATTACGTGTGGTATTGCCTGTAGACATATGTGGAGGCAGTCTTCCAGGGTATTCATTTTTGTTTCCTCTGGAACTCTTTCCTCTTCCTGAGAAGTCTCTTGTGTTTTCCCAGCAGAGCTCAGGCCTGTGTTCCCTACGAGGCTTTTTAAAACTGGCATCTCATTCTTTCTCCTCCTGTGCCTCTTCCTCTCACCACCGTCCTCTCTCCTCATGACACTCGCTACCTGGGAGGGTTCTGGTTTTTCCNCAGATAAAGAAAACCACCATGTTTTTGGGAGGAACAAGCACCCCCTGGGACTCCCCTCCTGTTAGGTGGGGACAGGATAGTCCTCACTATTCCATGCTACACTCACAGACAGAATAGAGTCAAACTCCTCTTCTGCCACAGAAATAACAGAATCTCATTTATTTGGGCCTCATTGAAGATTCGGAGGAGGCAAACAGGATGCTCANAGACACTCACATGTCCCTCCATCTTACAAGTTCACATTCACGGCAGTCTACATNTAATGCCACNGGATGTTGAGCAAAGAGGCACCATGTATCATCCAAATCCGGAGACATCAGCTGCAGAGACCCTCCGTTTCTGCCATGCTCACAGACTTTCCCCTAAGTTTCCTAGTCTCCCCTCTCCCTCCTCCACTGCTGACCTGAGCTCTCACCTATTCTCTTCCCTATCCTGGGGTCAATATCCTTTCCAGCATTTGCTGACATGAAATCACATTTGTGGATGCTCTTAACCAAGTCCCGTCTCTAACCATTTATCAAAAGCTAATTATGCACACCGCTGCCCTGACACTGCCTCCTCTGTGGCTGCTGCTACCCTGGTCAACCTGGATGTGGAGATGGCAACTAAGAGCTGGAGACAATGTTGCAACCTGGTATCCTTAATACTCTCTCTCTCTCTCTCTCTCTCTCTCTCTCTCTCTCTCTCTCTCTCTCTCTCCTCTTTCTCTCCTCTTTCTCCTTCTCTCTCTTACTCTCCCTTCTCTCTCTTTTTCTCTCTCTCTTTTAAGACAAAGAGTGTAGATGTAGCTCAGCTATGGGACATTTGCTCAGCATATGTGAGACCCAGGGCCTGGGTTTGACCCTTAGCAACACACACACACACACACACACACACACACGCATACAAAAAAGGGAAAAAGTCATAGATTACTAATGAACTGTAACCCAGGTGCTTACAGATTTACAGATGGACATAGTCTTTAGAAGAATGGTCTGCTGTTAACCTCGGGTATATTGACTCAGGCAGGATGGGCTAGATTTTGCTGTGGTAACAGCTATGCCCTGGCTTCTCTCCCACTCATTCTACATGTCCATCAAAGGTTGACCAATCCCTGATGCCCATCATCCCTAGTCTAGAGCCCAGAGAGACAGGATGCACCATCTCTTATGGTAGAGAAAAAAAGAGTTCAGAGAAGATACAGGATGACTCTCCAACCTTCTGCCACTTTCACTCCCATTTTGATGGTTATTGTATGTAAGAAGTAATAAGTGATTTGGCCCNTACTACAATGCTGTGGGATAATGCTCTTGAACACTGGTTTAATAAAACACTGATTGACCAGTAGCCAGGCAGGAAGTATAGGTGGGGAGAGCAGCCTAGGAGAATGCTGGGAAGAGGAAAGAAGTGAGGAGTNGCCAGCCAGGCACAGAGGAAGCAAGATGACAAGGCAGAACNGAGAAAAAGGTACCAAGCCACGTGGCTAAACATAGATAAGAATTATGGGTTAAGTGTAAAAGCTAGTCAGTAATAAGCCTGAGCTAATGGCCAAGCAGTTATGATTACTATAAGCTTCTGAGTGATTATTTTATAAATGGCTGTGGGACTGCAGGACTGGGCAGGACCAGAGAAACCTTCTGACTACACTACAGCCTCTTATATACTGAAAACTCAGACTGTCCTAACTATCTCATCTTCCTGCAGGCTATTGCTTTCTGCCTTTTGGCTTCGGTGNACAACACTAATGTCTGCTCAGCCATGCTTCCCTGGGATGCTGCCAGAAGTGNCTCTAATTTACACAGTGTTTCAGATCACATCCCGGACTAAANTTCTTCAGTGCCTGTCCATTGCTCAAGCTATAAAACCCCATATTTTAAGCTGGCTTGTACATGGGCTGGCAAGATGGCTCAACAGGCACCTGCCGCACAAGCCAGATGACCTGAATTTGGTGTTCCCTGGNACTCANGGTGGAGACAACTGGCTCTTGAAAGTCATTCTTTGACATTCCTATAGACTCTGGGGCATGAGCACATGCACTCATGTGAGTGCACACACATGTATACATGTTCAAATGCACACACACCTATCCATCCACCCATATACTCCCCCACTCATGCCCATGTGCACATGTGAGAACACACATACACACACATGATAATAATAAATAAGGTAGATATTAAGATGGCTTATATAGTTCTTGTCACACATCTAGCTGTGCTCTTCCTCATCTCCGAATATGCTGCACTAATACTAAACAGTCTAAATCACCTTAAAAAATCTGAATTTCATACCTTCACNTCCATTTTCATGGATGTCTCCATACAAATCTGGCACATTCTTCTTCTTACCAGCATACAAGTGTCCTCCTTAGCTTTTACTAAGCATAACAAATATCATACCCAATATTAAACTTTGGAGCTTGCTAGGCAGTGATGGCACTTGGGAGGCAGAGACAGGCAGATCTCCAAGTTCAAGGTCAGCCTGGTCTACGATTGAGTTCCAGGACAGCCAAGACTACACAGAGAATCCCTGTCTCAAAAAACCAAACCAAACCAACCAACCAACCAAACAAACAAAAAACCAAACTTTGGGTCTCACCCTGCATTGCTTAAAATTACTGCTTAGAGAATACCAGCAATTGTCTCCTTGGTGTGTCTACTTATGGAAGGGCAGTTTCCAAATGTTTCCTGAGTGTGTCCCTGCAAGAAACATATATGCTATTACAGTCTGAATCAAAACTGTACATATATGTATATATACATGCATGTGTATAAACNCATATAAGAGCAAATGTATTATGAAATAATATCTACCTCTATGCATGGTAATTTTTTTATTTTTGCCATTTGGTTCTGTTCACAAAATCTTCTAGGTCTGACCAAATCGGTTTCATGACTTACTATTAGAACATGCTCTGTGACTGAACAAACACTTTCTCATGACATAGATCTTAAGAATGAAGTAAAACTAGAAGTGGATAGTGATTGGCGGCTCTGTGACATGACCTGAATTAAATATGCACACACTAAGTGACAGCGCTCACTTCGCAAGCCTGTGCACAGAAGAGATACACTTCAAACCGGCTGTGTGTGATCGGAGGGAGAGTGGGAATGTGACTTGGATATGGAGGTAAAGAAATAGATAAATGGATCAAATAACCCTTCAAAGACAGCCCTTGCAAGGCCAAGGCAGTGATGGACTTAATAAGACTAAGAGTGTTTATTATTATGGGAACTTTTGTTGTAATACCTAAGAGTTCTATTTGTAGTTCTGCAGCTTCATTCAGATGTACGTATGATAGTCACTTCNTATCTGTCTTGTTTGNAGTATGTAGTCCTTCCTGGATCTGTGCATTCATGCCTTTCAACAGTTCTGGTAAACCCTTGGCATTTCTTCCTCCACTGTTGCCTCTCTTTCATTCATTCTGTTTCTTCTCTTCAGAGCTCTGATTGGACATGTTAGACACCTCCTTTTTCTACGTTTCCTGACCTCTTGTAGTTTCCATGTCCTCGATCCTCCAAGTCTTATGGGTACCTTCTTCAGTTCTAGTTGGTGGATTCTGTTTGTAGCTTCAGGGGTATTCTGCCCTACAATGCAGCCTCTGGGCTGTTCAAGGCTTTGTCTTTCAGCAGTGATAGTTTTCGTTTCTGAAATTCATTTGGCTTCTTTGTCATAGTATTTCTCATAATGTACTCAATTTTTTTGATCCCACCCTTTACTTTTACCAATAATTCAAGCTCCACTATCTCACATTCCTGCCTGTAAATTCCACACTGGGTCTTTGTGGTCTAATTAACTAGCATTTGTTGTGATGGCTGAAGGTAGAGTGATATGCTGGGTAGATGTACGATGATGTGAAGGGTACATGTACAATACACATGAAGGAAGTACTTTAAGNGAGGCTAAGTTTTTGCTGCTCACAGTTTCAGTCCATTGCAATGGGGAAGACATGTGGGATTAATGGTCAGGAATGTAGTAGAGGTGCCTCATGTCTGAGCAAATCAGAAAGTGAGGGTGGGACTGACTATCACNTTCAAGACCCACCCTCAGAGGGTCTGTGTCCATCAGCTGCAGAAGCTTCTCAAACAGTGCCAACATCTGGGAGTCAAGTGTTGGAGCATGCAAGCCTGTGGGGATATTTTATAATTCAGATCATAGCAGTAGGGTTTTCTTAGTCACCCAGCAGTGAGAGAATGGGGCTCCTGACTTCCATTCGCCCAGTCAGAAGGTCTACAGCCTCATTCCCTGCTCAATGCATGTATATTCTGCTGGAACTCAACTTCTAAGGAGCTAGCTGTCTCTAGCAGTACCTTAACAAGTGGCCTTTTACCTTAACTGTTTGGAGCTTTAGTCTCTAATTCTACACCATCAGAGAAAATAATTCCACACTCAACTACTGCCCTGTGCAAACGGAAAGAACGGTAAGTGTGATCCAGTTCTGTCTACAGTGAGTCCAGCTTCACTTGGGTCCAATTGTTCTCTCTGGGATGGCAAGAGGCCAGAAGCCTCGTGCATCTGCTGCACCTCTGCTCTCTAGGCCTTGTGTTGGGGACAGCAGGGGTCTGCTTGACCCTGGGCCTATATGACCTGATTCTCAGTCATGATGGCTTTTGGTTGTGAGTTCAATNTTGCATACTGTTAATCCCGGGACTCCTGAAGTCCTAAACAAAAGCCCTATTTAGGCCTTCCTTCTNGGGACCATCTGCCTATACTTGCTCTGGGAGTCAGGGTCTCCTCCTGATCAGTGCTGTGTTACTGTCTTTTGGGGACTCGCAAGCATCTTGGGTTTAATATCTCCATTTTATTACTGTTCCCAAATTAATATCCCCGCAGCACTATGCCGTCAGGATTTGCTCCTAGGGCATTCTTACCCTTTCCTTTGCTTAAACCTCCCACTCCCAGCGGCCAACCCATCCTTTAGGGGTCAGCAGGATGGTTGGTTTCATTTGGTCTTCTTTCAAGTTCACTAATGCAATATAAAGTGTGCTTTACTCAGGATCTAATTGTTTGAGAAGAGAAGGGGATTTTCAAGGTATCTAGTCAGCCATTTTCCAGCAACTGAGTNTTTACGAAGATCCACGTTTCCTTTCTATACTATAAGCTTTTAGAGGGAAAAAGGTGCATATCACCAAAACCTAGCACAGTCCTAGATTATAAATGGCCCCCAGAAATGTTTGCTGAGGACTCAAGAGATGGCTCAGTGTTTAAGAGCGGTTGCTGCTCTTTCTGAATTTCCCAGCATCNACTTTGGGTGGCTCACAACACNTGTAACTCCGGCTCCAGGGAATCCAACACACTTTTCTGCCCTCCATAGGCACCCCAGCCCCTCACAAATACACATAAATACAAATTAAATATTTTAAGAATATTGGTTAAAAAATTCATGATGTCATAACACCTTCTTTTCTCAAAACACTACCAGAGCCATCTCTACTTACATAATATAACATATACTCTGTAGTCTGAACGCCTGGCTATTGCCTTTGATATTTATTTTCTGAATTTCTAATTTTATGAGGAGAAGAGAGGCAGAATGATTGGGCTCTCTTTGTCTCCATCCAACCACTAGGAGTGGTAGATGATGGTTATCACAGTGGAGTTAGAAAGATGCTGGCAAACTTTAGACTGAGGTTCAGCCTGCTCAGGCGCTTTGGAAGCCTCAGAGATGCAATGGAGATACACATTTTNAATACTTCTATTACTCAGCATTTATCACTCTTAAGATCCAAAGTCCCCTGTGNNTCTCTAGTTCAGGCATGCTGAGCTGTCCTGCATTCCCTGATGCCCTATAACTAAGTTGCAGGGATTGGCAGGATTCCAAGGCGGTATTATCACCAGGCTCATAGAGCTTAGTAATCAATTAGGCTTATTCATCAGTATTGTTAACTCTTTCCCCCCAGCACCACCTGGAATTAGATGCAGGTGGTGGACAGCTGCTTTTCAGATGTTCATAAGGCCATTTTTTTGGGTTTTCTTCATTCTGTCCAGGCAGCCTGGGAAGATGCCTGGGCTAGGGAGAAAAGGTTTGGATGTGGGGGAGGAAAGGCAGGTAGAGCAGAGACTGAACGAACATTTTCAAAAGAGAAGTCCTNTAAGACAGACCTGGTGTTAATTAACATCAGGTTTGCAGAAAACACAGCATCCAGAGTGTATGCAGCAGACGTGGGCTTCATCTGTGAGAGGCTCCGGCCTTTTTCTCCCCAGGCCCTCCCACAGTCTAGGAGAACATCCCACCCTCATACTGAGGAATGCTGGTGGGTTCCATGGTGATATGATCAATTCAGTTCTCTAGTTGTCTGGAAAGGAGGGGGTTGTGAATGTCTGTGTGAGTCACGAATCACTGGGGTACAGAACTAGGGATAGCTTGGTAGACTAGGAACTGCTGATTTTCCCAGAGACCTTCAGACAGCTTACCACTCAGTCTGTGCCAGTCAAGTTATCTATCTGGCTTGACTAGACAGTCCCAAAGACCGGGTCTATGCCCTGTTCATGCCTTTCATCTGACCAGAGCCTATCTGTAAACCAGACCAAACAGGACAGACAGCACTGCTCCATTCTCATGACCTACTCTGTAGTCACAGCCTGTGGCTGTGTAACTAACTGCCTTTCCAGAGCTTTCCTTCCCTGTTCTCAGGGAAACAGACGGAGAGTGGGCGTGAGCAAAAGCACACGCAGGCAGCCGCTCTGCCTGGATGCTGGACATTCATGATAATTACCATAACAAAAATATAATTCTCACCAGTTGGTGAAGGTTTGCCAGGGATGCATTTAACCCTCTCAACAACTCTATTAGCATTGCGGTATCATGACTCTCATTTTACAGATGTAGGACAGTTTAGATCCAGGCCCTACAGTGGGTGAAAGTCACATGGTCAATGAACTGGTTGTTTGATGCCTATTTGAGACTTCATTTCCCTGTTGTGTTAAAAGCACACGTCTTTGTGGATTCTGTGGAAGCAGCAGCTGAAGAAAGGGAGGAATACTGAGGAAAGGCTGTAGGACATAGCCATCTGGTGTTACCCCTCCCCATTGTTAGCTTTACAGGTTACACTTACCTACTACAATTTTGTACTGAGGCAAAAACAAGCAACCATTCCCAACCTGAGCTTGTATTTTGGTGTTTTTGCTGGGTTTGCCAGGGGTTAATATGATCCTATTTTGGGTAGGCATCTTTAGAATTAAAATATAATGTACTCAATGGGAACAGAATTCTCTTGAAGCAAGTTTTTGATGACTCTGTNGGTAAATTATGGTAGAAAATTGGGTAAAGATTGATCATAAATGCCACATCCCCGCCTTTTTTTTGACATGAGGAACACCTTTCTCTGTGACTAAAAACCTGTTTAATACTCAGTGTCAGCACTGTTTTTCTTGCCTGCCTGGAAGCAAGATGGCCCCTGAGAGTAGGGGTTCAAACACAGGAATGCGAATGTCAGGGACACCAGTGGTTGTGTGTTCTGTAGACAAAGACCTTGCTTGGGGGTATCTTCCCTGCAGGCTTTCTCTTTCTGGGGAGTTCATCCCCTTATTCTCCAGGAAAAGCCTCCTGGGAGAAAGTTCAGGGCAAGTGTACCCTCAGGCTACTTTTTCACTGGGAAAAATCCNTTACATTTGCAACAAAGACTCTTGAAAGCAAATGGGAAGCTTCAGGGCTATGAGGAATGTGACAGATGATGGAGTATCTTGATTGAAGCCTTCCCACTCTATTGTAAAGGCCTAAAATTTTGGACCCTTCAAAAGATGTCTTTGGCCTATTCATCTTTCATCAGCTCCCTTAACTTGGGGCTTGGAGGAAAAACAACAGTTGTTGTTCAAACGAACAAGCAAATAGACGACTGATTCAGGGAAAGCAAAGATCAAGATGTGGAAAGACGCTTCATGGTGTATTTAATCACATTGTTCTGTATCCATTGAGTTCCTTTATACCCAGACCTGTGCACAAAAGCCTATAAAAACAGAACACATTCTCTTCCTTAGCCTAGCTACTCAGAAGGCTGAGGCAGGAGATAGTAAGTTCAAGGCTTTACCTGGACTACAGAGGAATTTAATACTAGCCGAGGCTACTTGGTGAGATTCTATCTACAAACAACACAAACAGATGGCTGGGGATATACCATAGCTTAGTAGTAAAGTACCTGACAATTGTGTAAGACCTAAATTTAATTTCCAGTAAAGCACACCCATGCACATACAAACACACAAACACACACCACACTGGAACAGTTAGAGACCCCAGGAGAAGGCAAGTAGCTGAGGGTCGTCTGAGGCTTAATCTCCATGGAAAGGCTGAGTTATATTTCACTCTGGTCAGTAGGACTCAAGATGAAATTGATAGACAGACTTGGGCTACAGAGGAGCTCTGGCAGTTTCCGGTCAAGGTGGCACTGAAAGCTGGCTCTCTGAAGCCTCCCCTCNAGACACACAAAGGTCCCTGCACCTTTCACATTTGAAAAAGAGATGATTCAAAGCCAGAGAGAAGTTCAAANACAACATAAACATCTCTGTGTGACTTATATTTTAAAGTCTAAAATAGGAGCAGGACCGCTGGGTTCTGTGTCCAGGAATAGGCAGAGTCAGCCAGGGGCTTCAGGAGTTACAGAATGTCAGACAGGAAAGGTCTCCCCCCAGAGGAATCCTAAGGCCCAGGGCAGGGCAAAGGGGACACCACTCATGACAAAAGGCAACAAAATGTCATCGGACTCTTTCCTGGTGTCTGGGATCTGGCTTAGTCAAGGCTGGGNAAGGGAAGCAGACCTAGACTTCTGGCCCGTGTTAAGGCCAAGGGTGTCTTGTGTAGGACAAGCAATATGGCCTCCTGTTTTATATTGGGAGTCTTAGAGGACTGTGTAGGAGAATTCACAAGACTGTCAAACCAGGATGGATGTAGGGGAGGAGGTGGAGAGAGAAAGAGAGAAAGAGGGAAGGATGGGGAGAGGGGGAGGGGAGGCAAGCGTGGATGGAGCCAACAAGAGGCTCCTGTGTCAATCCGTGGGAAAGAGAGAGAGAGAGAGAGAGAGAGAGAGAGAGAGAGAGAGAGAGAGAGATCTCAACATGGCTGCTAATTGGAATTACCAAAATGTGGAGTGAAAGCATTGCTTTAAAAGAGAGACAAATTCTTCGATTAGGAGATTCTTCCCAGTGAAACCAGCACAATACAGCAACAGTTTGTCTGTGTCCCCTGAGGGTTTCATGGCGGGACCTTTAAGAGTGGTGCATTGTGGGAAGTCCTTGGGTATCCTGAGGCATCAGGGAGTTCTCAAGCCAATGAATCATTATGAGTGCTCCCATCTCACTTTGTTTCCTGTCCTGCCACGTCCCTGATCTGTCTCTCTTACACCCACTCTGGTCACTGTGGTATCAGCTTGTGAGAGCCCAAGTTATATTTTAATTACTATGCCTAAGAGATCCATGAAACGAAAATGCCTCTGACCTGTAAGCCCTTGCCCAAGGACTGGTGCTGAGGTGCTGAGGGGCCAGAGACTGTTGTTCATGTGAGATAACAAGCCACATGTTTCCACTCCCCTAAACAAGTTTGTTTGACCAGATGTGCTTGATCAACAACACGGGATGTNCTTGATCGCANAACACATGGTGGGAGATACNTGATCAGGAAGTACATCAGGGTATACACTTGCCCCTGATTGGACCTGGTGGGGAATATGTAGCCTTATGGGTTTGCCTTTATAAGCCCCTGCAAAATGTGACTTGTCACCATTTTCTGGGAACCCTGGAATAGACCTGTCCAGTATTTAACTAAAGCTTACTTCAAATTTGGCTCAAAAATTGTGGCAGTGGTCTCGACCAGTGGGATTAACAAGGTGTGTGAAATGACTCAGCCCAGGGCCTCCTCTCCAGAGTCCAAGCAATGCTGTTGAATTTCCAGCCTCCAAACTATGAGCTAAGCACATCTCTTTTCTTCATAAGGACTCAGCCTCAGGCGTTATATCATTGTAACCCCAGAGGAGCTAACACACAGAGCAACCTTAAAGAAGCCATTGAAGCATACATACACTTNCGCTCTTCATGTTAGGAAAGAATTATCCTAAAAACAACAAGTAAGGACAGAGCGGAGTCTGAAATAAAGCAAAAAGACAAGTTTATAACAATGAAACAATTNGAAATCTTAGAAGTAAAAATTATCAAAATGGGGAAAACTGATAAATCCCTAACTCAACACAGNGGGAAACTTTGTCAATTGCAAGATATTCAGTGCAGAAGGTATTCCGATTACAGCAGATAAAAATATGAAAGAGCAGACGAGAGACATGGATGAGGCACATGTTGTGGGAGTCCCAGAGGAGAACACAGGAAATGAGAGAGCAGCATCGAAAAATAAAACAGAAAGTCGTTTCTAGAACTGACTGGAAACTGAAAATAAGTCCTCACTTAGACACATTATGGTGAAAATAGGAGTGAGAGTGGAAAGGATTCTCTTTTAGATTCACCAGCGAAGAACTGAATCTGGTCTCTTCAGGAAGAACCCTGTTNNGCTGGCCACTCAGTAAAGNTCGAAAAGCCCGAGAAGTAACATCACCAGAGGGTTGAGAGAAAATAAACATTTGGATGGATTTTCAAAAATCCAGATTTACCTGATCACAGGAGATGGCCAGTTCAGGCTGTGTGTCCACTATTGCTAGGAGTCTTAGCTGGGGTCATCCTTATAGGTTCCTGGGAGTTTCCCTTGCACCAAGTTCCCACCTGACCCTGAAGTGACCCCCTTTCCAGTTGTCTCTTTCAGTACTCACCTCCTCTGTAACTCCCCCAACCTGATTGCTCATGTTTCCATCCCCACCTGCCCCCAGCCTACCCACAAAATCTCTTCTATTTCCCCTCCCTGGGGAAATCCATGCATCCCCCTTGGGACCTCCTTGTTACCTAGTCTCTCTGGGTCTGTGGACTGTAGCATGATTGTCCTTTACTTTACAGCTATTATCCACTTATGAGTAAGTACATACCATGTTTGTCTTTCTGGGCCTGGGTTACCTCACTCAGAAT
>LZPO01108022.1:197476-208881 GCA_001675575.1 Neotoma lepida | reverse complement strand
GTCTCAGTCCAAAGCTGGCGCTCATTGGTTATTCAGTTGTTGCCTGGTGGGGGACACAGGGACATGTTCTCATGCCCAGTTCTAAAATTGAATCATACTCATGTGGAAATGGACAGTTTCCTGTTATCCCAGGACTGGGCATACCCAGTGCCCCATGCTCATGGGACTAAATTCTGAAGCCAGAAGGAACAGAACTGGGCTTGTAGCAGCTGCTTGCTGGATTTGGGATTTGAAGAATTCTAATTGAAATGTGTGCTATCCGTAGCTATTTGATTAAAAAAAATATCCTAGAAATTCTCCCATTGTCCCCCCTACAGCCAGTCTGGTCCAGTGAGAGTGGGCACCTCTGAAGACCCCCAGGATCATAGGTGGCGGGACCTGCCCTTCCACATCTATGGGGCTCGGAAGAGCTGAGCTTCATTTTAATTTGCTTCTGCNCTTGTCCTTGCTGTTCTATTCTAATGCCCAGTAGCCCAATAAAGAGCAAAGGAACTNATTTTCACATATTAGCAGAGTTATTCAAGGGAACTTGCTCTCTCCATTGCTGCAGCTGGCACATTGTCTTTTCGGAAACTTGCCTGTGGCTGGCAGCCTGTTTGGCACTTTTCACTGTAGTCCTTTAACGATGCAAAGCTGGTCTGACAGGATTCAAAAGGCCAAATTCCAGACAGGCCAGTGAGGCCTTCAGACTGTGAACCAGTAGGGACTGAAGCCAGAAAGGGCCATTAGAGGATGTGTGTATTCACTCTGGAAAAGGGGATAGAGCCAGTGAGAGTCCTCCAGGAAGAGAGCAGCTATGCAGACTTCTGAAATGAGGATATGGACTGTTTGTTGGTGGTCGTCTGTAAACACCCTTACATGGAAACCAACTTCATTATCAGACTTGAGGCTACTGGGAAGCTGAGTCCCAGCTTTCCAGGCACTGAGTTCTTTTCTGTGTATAACAGAATCTACTGCTAAGTCTCCACCCATCTCAGTTAACTTTCTATTGTTGTGACNAACACCACCTTGGGGAAGAAAGGGTTTATTTCATATTACATTTTGAGGTAACAGTTCATCTCCAAGGGAAGTCATCAGGGTAGGAACTTGGGGAAGGAACCTGAAGGCAGGAGCTNAAGCAGAGGCAATGGAGGACTGATGCTTAATGGCTTGCTCTTTATGGCTTGCTTTTTTTAAAAATACAATCCAGGAAAATATGTCTAGGGGTGGTATCAACCCACATTAGNTTGGGCCCTCCCGTATCAGTCATTAATGAAGAAAATGTCTTACAGGCGATCTGATAGAGACATTTTTCTCAACTGAGGCTTCCTTTTCCCAAATGACTCTCTAGCTTGTATCAAGTTGACAAACAAACAACAACGACAACAACAACAGCACACCACTAAAACCAAGTCAATAGCCCTTCAATCTGGAAGTATTTACTCAGACAAGGATATAGTTCTGACTCCATTTGGACTGGGGTGTGGCACATGGCAACCTCTCATCAAGAGAACATGGGTAGCAGTGATGTGAGCCACTTCCAGACCTGATGATAAAGCCTTGTCNCAGTGCTTCTCAATGCCATCCTCACTACCACTCTTTTTCCCTTCTGCCTGGAAAGGCAGGCCATCTCTTTGNACTCTCTAAAGAGTGTCTGTGGCAGAAGGCCCTGGAAAAAGTCTTCTAGATATACACGAAAGACAAAAGCAAAACAAAGTAAACAAACACCCACTTTGTTCTTACACCATTGCATTTGGGCTCCTCCTCAAAGGCCCTATTGACAGACATATTCCACAGTTGAGCAGAGCATGTGACACAACTCTCCCCATCCTATAGGTTAGGGACTTGCTGCTCTGAGAATTGAAGAGACTTAATTATCCACCCAGTGTCAGAATTTGAATGATGAATCATGATATGAATGGACATGTATCTGGTTTGAATATTGAGTTCCCAGAAGTTCAGGCTCCCTGAGGAAAGATATAGACACAGACAATTTGATGAAAGGGAGGGTCTTATTTGGTGACTGTGTCTACAAAGTCAAGCCCAAATTCATGCCATGTCTCTCTACAGTCCAGCTACTGGACTACTGAACTGNATTTGCTTGTAGGAAGGACGTGGGAGCTAGAAGAAGTCTCATAATCAACTAGCTCAGTGGCTTTCAGATTCCATTTGGCAATGGAAATCCTTCTTCTAATGAAATATTATATAGAGCATTCATAGCAGAGCTTGTTCTTTGAAGGGACCTACAAATCCTCTCAGCATCTCATAGCAAATCAGAGCACAGTTGCTCTGGTCTTCTATTTCTCAGGTAAAGAAACAGTGGGGTACTGAATGTCTGTGAGATGGCAAATGACAGAAGGAAACCATGGTCCTGACTTTCAGAATTGGANTTATTTCCATTGCATGAATGTGTTAGTTTTTTGAGAGAAACAATCAATAGGAGANAAATGGATGGTAGGTAGATAGATAGTAGGTAGACAGATGATAGGTGATAGATAACACATAGATGCTAGATGATAGGCAGATGGTATAGACAGACAGTAGGTGGATAGATGATAGATAGATTATTGATAGCAGATAGATGTAGATGNTAGCTAAATAATANATAGGTAGATGGTAGATGGTATATAGATAAATAATAGGTAGTAGATAATAGAGATTTATTATGAAGAATCAGCTCATATGCATATGGACGATGAGTCCCTCAATCTATCTTTTAACTAGCTTGTGTCCCAGGAAAGATGATGGGGTAATCCCATCCAGTCCCAAGGGCTGAGAACCAAGAGATCTAGCAGCCAATGGCAGAGGGAGATGGTTGTTCCGTCTCAAATAGAGAGAAAGTTTCTTTTCCTGTGGTTTTATTCCTGGGACCAATAGAGTATATTATGCCCCCTTCATTAGTGAGTGTGAATCTGTTCACTCCCTTTANTGATTCACACATAATCTCTTACAGAAACACCCTCACAGCCACACCCGTAAGTGAAAGAGAGAGGAATTCAGGTCCTTGGGTGTAGGACCACAGTCTCTACTTTCCTGCTGGCTAGGGCTGTTGGTTCTTCTCAGCCTGTGGCCACTGTTGTCTGGAGGTCATTCCACATGACCCACATATGTTCCCAGCGACAGGGAACTGCCTACTCATCAAATCTCTTTTTACCCCTTTTTTTCCTTACTACTTAGAGAAAGCTTGAAAAGCTTATGTCACCAGGCTAGGCCATCCTGGATTATCTCTCTACCTCAAAGCCAACTGGTTAGTAACCTTAGCTACATCTGCAAACCCATTTGGACATGTGACATAGCATTATCAAGGTGACAAGGGGGACCTATTAAGAAGCATGTAGCTGCAACTAATCCTAGGACACACCACCTTCTCTTGGGACCTCTGAGAATAGTGATAATACTGTTTTTTTTTTTTCTGTGACTATTGTTACAGATTTCCTATGCCATTTGCCTGAGTGGAAAAACCAGCTTGGCCACACAGTGTTTTGTTTCATTTTTCACATAGTGTGCAGGNAAAAGGCAGGCATTCGAATCTGTAAGGTATGTTCCCTCAGTAGCAGCTCTGTCAGGGTGAGATAAGGTCACAACCCACCCGTCAGGCTCTTTCAGCCTATACTTAGNGAGGCAGGCTTGGGGTCCCTGGTTTCCCAGGTTCTCAGGTTGTCAGGCCTCCATTTCTCCAGTAGAACTTACATAAAGATGGGTGCAATGGTTTCTTGCAATGANTGCAGGGGGAAAAGGTAGTTNACCTCGAGTTGGCATGACTGCATAGAGCACCCGGTTTAGTGCTCTTTCTGACCCCAGTCAACACAAGGCCCTGATGCTTTCTCTGTGGGTTCTTTGCCCTGGCCTCTANCTTTGAAAAGCCATCCCTAGTGTCTTCAGTTTCCCGCCCTGCAGTCCAGCAGGAAGGATTGCTAGGTATGTTGTGCAGACTGATGAAGACAAGATGTTGCATAGTTCAAGTATCAAACCAACAGACTCTGGCAGAGTGCCCCAGAGGAGCTAGTTCCCATCAGCAGAGAAACTTGAGTTGNTGAAGACAGGACTGAGAAAGAAGGGGAAGACAACAGATGGTGACATGGCTGTGTGCTCTGCTTTCTAAATTGTCTTTGGTGGGCGTANGAGTTTTCATTGTGTACGAGGTCTGGGTATCACATTCAAGGTCTGAGTATGAGTCTGTAGCCAGATTGCCTAGAACTCAAGGCAACCCTCCTGCCTCAGCCTCCCAAATACCAGTATTACAGATACATGGCACCACACCTAGCAAGAAAAATTCTTTGAGAAACTGCACTTTCTGACTGCATTTTATCTTCATCTAAAGGCTGTATAGAGTGTTTCCCAACTATGTTTCTTACAGTCAGCACTAGAGGAAGCATGCTGGTCTTCCTCTAGTGAAGAATGCTTGCTANTGGTGACAATCAAGTTTGCTGGTAAGGAGTTTGCCTCTGATATCTTTTTAGAGCACATCCAATAAATCACAAGAGAGGGACAACCTGTCCCAGTTAGCTTTGATTGTCAACTTGACAGCCTAGAGTCATCTGAGAAGAAAACCTAGATGGTGTATTTGCTTAGGTCAGATTGGCCTATGAGCACATGTCTTTGGGGAGGGTCTAATCCATTGTGAACCATGCCATTCTTTGGGCAGCTGGTCCTGGGCTGGCTGCTTTAGTTTCCTGCCTTGAATCCCTGTCCTCCTCCATGATTGACTATGACCTGAATGTATAAGCCTAGCAAGTTCTTCCCTCCTGTACCTTGCTTTTGATCCATGTGTTTAGCACAGCAACAGAAAGGGAACTAAACCACCATGGAGCTTCCTCTGGGGCTGCTGAACTGTGAGAGGCCCCAGCGTTGGCAACACCTGCACTCCCACTGAGCTCCTTGAATTCTAAAATTTAAACCTTTTTTTTTTTTCCCGATAGAGCCTTAAACTGACTCTGCAGGCAAAATTGGCCTTGGACTCTTGATCCTCCTGCTCTACCTCCCAAGGATTGGGATTACATGTGTGCAGAAGCATTTCCAGCTCTCCACATTTCAAAGTCCTAACCAAACAGCGAACAGTGGAGGGAGAAGGTAATGAGGGAGGGCAGATGCTGGAGAAGGTGGATATCCTTTGCCATGGGAAATGGGTCCTCTGACGATGCCTTTGAGTTGGTGCTGCCGAATGGGCTTGGGGCAAAGCCAGACCTCACAGTTACAGGCTTCTGAGAAGGTGTGTTGGGCTGGGAATTCCAGAGTTGGATCTTCAGGTTTGAAGGGCACCTCTTTGTGTACAATGAAGGTCTCTAGATTCCTACTTGTAAGACTCCAAGACTCCGAGTGTGGCCACCAGACTGGGCCCTGGTTAATCTCAACATTAGGGGTTCTCAGTTAGAAAGCAGAAGCCCCTGGGTGCTGTCAGTCTGTGCCTTCTCTGCAGGCTTCAGTTGTCTTCCCATGCAATTCCCTTCCCTTTGAAGGGATACCGTTTACAATGGGCCTATTAGAGCCCTAATTGAGTCGTTAGCGCACCAGCCATTAGCAGTTGCTAATGAGGGAATCCAAGGGATTACAGCATCAATTATCAAGTTTGACTTCTGAGTGTGGCTCTGCCAACGGGTTCTTGTGAGAGTCTCTAGAAAGTGTGACAGAGAGAAGGAGAGGAGCCACTGCATATGGCGGTGTCCTGACTGTACCCAAGCTAAGCTGGTGCAGAAGTCCACTCAGGTGTGGCTGCAGTGTCTCTCATAAACCTGGAGACAGAATGCATACTAAGACCAGCTGCGAAATTCTCTCCTCAGTCTTCACGCCCTCCAGCAAAGATATAGGCCTTGTCGCTTCCCTGTGGCTTCCTGTGCTTCACTGCTTTCTCCTGTTGTCACCTCATCTGTGGCCTTTTAACACCTTCAACTGAAGCCATTCCAAATTTTATTTTTAATAACATCCAATCAGTACTAAACTCTTGGTATTCCAACTTATAAACATCTCTTTTCCCTTTCTTTCCTTCCCCTNTCTTCCATTCTTCTCATCTCCTTTCCCTTCTCCTCTCTTCTTCCTAGATCTTCTCTTCCTCTANTAGCTCTTATCATCACCAGGGCCACAACTCCAGCCGAATCAAGAAACTTGTCTGTCNGCCTCCACTTCATCCAGTCTATGTCCAAATCATTCTCTTCATTTTTTTCTAAAGTCACTTTGGTTGCCACTCTGGAATACCCTTCAGGGATCCCCTCTGTGTTCTAGGATAATGGACAAGCNCCTAAGCATGGAATGGGGAGACTTCCATGATCTGGGGCTTCCTCCCACCTCTATCTCATGTCTCACCATTGTCTGCTTTTCTTAACCAGCTGTCTTAGTTAGGGTTCTGATACTGTGATAAAACACTGTGACCAAAACCACCTTAGGGTGGAAAGGGCTTATTTCAGCTTACAACTCTCAGATCATACTTCATCACTGAGGGAAATCAGGGCAAGAACCTTTAGGTAGTAACTGCTGCAGAGGCCATGGAGGAACACTGCTTATTGCAGTGGTTCTCACATGTCCTGAGGCTGCTACCTAGTCCTCGTGTTGTGGTGACCCCAACTATAAAATTATTTTCGATGCTATTTCATAACTGTAATTTGGCTACTGTTATGAATTGTAATGTAAACATGTGATATTCAGGATGGTCTTAGGTGACCATTGGGAAAGGTCGTTCAACCCCCAAAGGGTTGTGATCCAGGTCGAGATTCACTGGCTCATAGGCTCATTCCTTATGGCTTGCTCAGTCTGCTTTCTTACATAATCCAGGACCAACCACCTGCCCAAGGTTGTCACCACCCCCAACCATAGGCTGGGTCCACCTATATTAATCATTAAAGAAGAAAATGTCTTACAGACTTGCTCACAGGCAACTTGGTAAGCCTTTTCCCCAGCTGAGGTTCTTCTCCCCAAATATGTCTAGGTTTGTATTGAGTTGAAGACACTAACCAGCGCACTATTCAAGGTAGCAGCAACTCACCNGTGCTTCCCCGGAGTGTCAAACTGTTGGCCTTGCACCTGCAGACACGCCTGCCCTTTCCCTCCTTATCCNTTGTGACCCATCTTTTAAAGCACACGAATGAAGACTTCCCAAGTCCCCCTTCCCACTTGTGTGCTCTGTGTGTGTTTCTTTCACTGTACCTATANTAGGTGTATAATAATTTGTCTCCCTCATTGGGCTGTGAGATCATTAAGTGCATCTGTTTCAATATTTAGTTTTGAAATCTCAATGGCTAGCACATAGTTCTTGTTACACCACAATACCCAGATTGCTACCACAACTATAGTGTGTGCTTAATTAATGAATTAGAAAATTGACGAACTTTTCCACAGCTCATTTCATGGATCTCTATTGACGTGTATTTTATTACCCTATGTGGGACTATAGTTGTCCATAATCTAGTTGTTAGTTGTTTACAATGTAATTCTTTTGAACCCAAAGAGAACTGTCTGAGTCATTAGAGCTACCCACCGTCTACCCCAGTGGCTCACGGTGCAGCCTTGGGATCCATGAAAGCTTATTGAGTTGATTTAAAATATGCAAGTGTTTATGAGAGCCTTGTTCTACTCAGACCCTAGAAGTGGAGGCTTGAAGAAAATACCAAAGGCTCAAGAGTTTACTGGTTCGGTTTGCGTGTTTTTTCTTGTTTGTATTTTTTGAGACAGGTTTTCATGATGCTCAGGTTGACCTAAAGCTCATTATGTAGCAGAGGCTGGCCTAATCTCCTAATACTCTTACCTCTGCCCCCTTCCCCCACTTTGGGATTATGGGTACTCAGCATCACACTCCATTAATTGTACTTGTGTTTAAAAGCCTTCTCATTATGACACTTCTCAAGTCTTTGGACATAATCATGGACAAAGGACATCAGATCTTGGCTCAGCTGTGCCAAGAGATCAATTGGGAAGAAGGTGCTTTGCATCCTGACCAGCTTCATGCACTAACAATAACGATCATTCATGTNTATGTGGCTGTAACTATGCTAAGNGCTTTAACCCTTGATTTTCCTATTTGCTTGCGGTATGACTATCACAACCATCTCCAGTGTGTGTACTGTTTTGTGTGGCCTATGTAGGAGAAAACCAAGCCTTGACCAGAGCTGAGCTAGGGCCTTTATCAAGGGATACCTGCTACCAGAGCTCTGAACCGTCACCCCCTAATGACACATTGTTCCACAAGCCTGTGTGATCAATATAAGTCAGTTACTCTACCTGGGAGGGAGGATTTTTCTACATCTTCCTTTTCTCTCCATCTGTAAATACTGAAATCCTAAGACTTTGCACATCAAAGCCTGCCAAATTGGACCAAATGAGATAAAAGCCGAGATTAAACTGTTACCCGAGGCCAGGAGGCTTACTTTAGCACAGAACTCCTTGAAGTTTGAGACTTCCTGTAAGGAATATTGAGTGCACCTGAAGGAATGGCTTTCCCACAAGCCACCAAGGAAATCCATAACACCTGACCTTCAGAGCTCTCTTTGGGTTCCGAAGAATGGGACTATAACTGTGTGCTGCCATCATCCTGAGCAGTTGGTGCCCACCAAAAGGTGACTTTTTGAGACAGGGATCAGAATGGGGGCATAGGCAGAGGAGTTCAGAGAGCTCCTGCTTTCCTGGTCCTGCAAGTTGTCCCATGGTCCCCTTACCATTATGAAGCAAAACACATGTACTTTGTTAGCTCTNCGTAAATGTGCATCTAACGGCTATGAATGCATAAACTTTTGCCTCAAGTATGTTATATTGAATCATTTATTTGTTCCACTCTGTGGATGAGCCCATCCAATTCTCTCCTGAAATTAAGGCACAACATTCATGCAATGATGTTTGAATCATGCTCTATTGGATCAAATGTGTTCTTTAAGGGGAATTTTTGCTGAGATAATTGTAGCATTATCTACTGTTGTATGAAACAATATACAGATCTTTTTATTCTTTATGCAATTTCTCCCAGTGATAGCAGTATATCAAAAACGAGATGCTAGGGCTGAAGAGATGGCTCAGAGGTTAAGGTGGCTTGGTGCTTTTGCAGAGGGCCCGAGTTCAGTTCCCAGTGCCCACATCCACCAGGTGGCTCAGAACTGAGTGGAACTCCAGGATCTGACACCCTCTTCTGACCTCAGTAGGTACCTGTACTCATGTGTACACAGACACATAATTAAAATGAAACAAATAAATCTAAAAAACCAAAATGCTAAGGTTGGTAAAATGCACAAAGTCTGTATTTTTCTATTCACTTTCCATCTCTTTTCTTTCTCTCTTCCCCTCCCTTTCTCCTTCTCTTCCTCCCTCCTTCCTTTCCTTTTCAGTTCTTTGCTACCATTTGAATATATAATNCCCCCACAGATTTATGTGGTGAACATTTAGTCCCCAGCTGGTGGTGCTGTGTTGGAAGGCTGTGGAAGCTTCAGGCAGTGAGAACTAAGCTGGAGGAAGTGGATCACTAGGGATGTNTCTTTGAAGGCGCANCATATCCTGGCCCTTCCTGCCCCCTCTCTGCTTCTAGTCTACCAGGAGATGAAGAAATCCCTCTGCCACAAACTCTCACTGCTGTTACNATCTGCCCAGCTTCGGGGGTCAAGCAACTGTGGATGGCAACTTCTGAAACCGTGAGCCACAGTAAATCCCCACCTTCACACTGTTGTCCTGGGTATTTGGCCCGGAGAGATAAACAACTCTAACCTTCACTGTAGCTGTACTACACACACAGGTTGTGTATCTGCAACTGCAGTCAGGTACTGCCCAGACCCATGAGCATCCAGTGTGCTACCTCTCATNGCCACATCCTTCCCTTACCCACAGCCCAGCTCCACGACATTCCCATAGCTCCATGTGAGCTTTCGCAGCACCACATTAAATGCTCCAAGTGTTCCATTGTATATTGCATCCTTCTCTCCCTCTCTCAGCCTTCGTGTGTGTGTGTGTGTGTGTGTGTGTGTGTGTGTATGTATCTTGATAGCTTAGAGCTTACTTTATTAACCAATTCTTCTCCAAAGGAAATCAAAAGCTTCTTCAAAACCTTGGACTTATGATCAGAGAGCAGAGCCTGAACAGGACTGGGATATTCCCAAGTATGTGATGCTGTTCCCACAGGCAATTTTGAAAGTGGAGCAATGAAAGTATTCAAGTGNGCCTCATCCCAGCTACTCACTCGCAGACAGNCATTTTCCAGAAGTGGAAGTTCTGGCTTTGTTTCTGTGGTGGTTTGAATGAGAATGATCCCCANAGGCTCANACATTTGAACAGTTGGTGGAACTGTTTGGGAAGGATTAGGAGGNGTGGCCTTGGAGGAGGAGGTGTGCCCTAGGGATGGACTTGCGCTTTCAAAAGCCTCCCGTTATCCCCAGTGTGCTCTTTGCTTCCTGCTTGTGGTTCAGGATATGAGCTCTCAGCTGTTTCTACTGCCATGCCTTCACGCCTCTGTCACGGACTCTAACCCTCTGGAACATAAGCNGAACTAAACGCTCTCCTTTGTAAGTTGCCTTGGCCATGGTGTTTTGTTGCAGCACTAGAAAAGGAACTAAGCCAGTTTATAAGAGACACCAGACACACTGCCTAGGAGCCTCTTCTCAGATAGTTGTGGTAGCAAGGCTAGAGAAGGTCAAGAGTGTGACAATGACACCTGGGTATCAGGTGGCAGTGGGGACAGGCGTAACTCTGTCCAAGAACTTTGAGGCACATAGCTACAGGGCACTCTTAGGGAGGANCATGGCACCCTAGGACAGGGCTTCTTAATTTTCTACTTGTGATTCTCTTTCCCCTGAGAAATTTTTACATGATTCCGGGTATATAGGGATATAAAATAGGAATACGGTGTTGGGGACATGGGTTAGTGGATGAAATCACTGGCTGTTCAAGCATGAGGACCCAAGTTTGAATCCCCAGAGCCTGTTTGGGGTTGGACACATAGTGTGAGTGTCTGTAATTACAGTGCTCCTATGGGGACACAGGAGGTAGGGACAAAATCCCTGGAAGCTGGTGGGCCATCTAACTGCTCTACACAGCAGAAAACCCAAGGAGGAGACCCTGTCCCAAAACAAGATGGCAGGTGAGGACTGGTAGCTGAGATTGTCCTCTGACTTCCAAACGTGCTTCCCTTGCCTGCATGCACATACATGAATGCATGCACACACATGNTNTATATACCCACAGCAGGTATATGAACCAAACATTTGCTCCTAGTAAATCATAAAGGATTTTATTTGATATACATATAATTTTACTATTTGTTAAAGACAAAAGGCAAATTTGCATATGAATGAGATGGATATGCTTGTTTGTCTAATGCAACATGATCCAAAGACATACTAATTTGAAGCTTACATGCTGAGAAATGGTGATCTGAAAATATTAAAAGACATTACTTTCCATAATTAAACCATTATGTTTCTATAAGCAGAAAATTTTGCATGTACAGTAAAAACACTGCAATTAAT